>PVKP010016171.1:0-48769 GCA_004027715.1 Plecturocebus donacophilus | reverse complement strand
CCCTGTCCAGTCTATCATTGATGGGCATTTGGGTTGGTTCCAGGTCTTTGCTATTGTAAACTGTGCTGCAATGAACATTCGTGTGCATGTGTCCTTATAGTAGAATGATTTATAATCCTTTGGATATATACCCAATAATGGGATTGCTGGGTCGAATGGAATGTCTATTTCCAGGTCCTTGAGGAATCGCCACACTGTCATCCTTTTAATGTCTGAAGCAGATGTAGTTTTCTTTCTCATTTTCATCAGTTATGTTTGCTTTGTCTTGTTTTATCTTCATGGCAGCAGAGGTTTGTCAAATTGATTAGCTATTTAAAAAAATCAGCTTCTTGCTTTATTTTTCTCTCTATTGTATTTTTTATCTAATTGTGTTGTTCATCTTTGTTATTTCTTTCCCTCTACCATCGTTTTATTACTTTATTACTTTTTCCTAGCTTTCCAGATGAATGCTTACATTATTCACTTATTAATTTTCAGACCTTTTTCAGGTACATGCTTCTAAAACTCTAAATTTATTTTACTCATATCTTATTTGGAATTGTTTTTAATTATGTTTCCTAAAATTTAAATAAAGGAGAATTTTTATGTTATTTTGTTATTAGTTGCTGGGTACATTGCATTACAGTCATAGTGCATATGCTCCATGTGATTTTTAGCTCTTTAAAATTTGTTGAGACTTCCTTTGGTGCTTGGAATGATTTGTTTTTGTAGGTATTCCCAAATTCCCTACATATTTTACAGGTCGCAAGGATCATATTTCAAGCACGTCTTTTAGATCAAATTTGTTAGTCATGTTATTTAGGTCTTGTTATTCTTATTAATATTCTATCTACTTTTATGGTAAAATTATTCTTCAAAAATAGTATGAATTCTTACTCTGTGATTGGGAATTTGTAAATGTTTTGTAGTAGTTATGCCTATTTTTGCTTTGTAAAGTTAAGGCCATGACATTGGATGCATGCATGTTTAAATTGTAATTTCTCCCTGGTGAATTAAGCTTTCTATCATTAGAAAATGATTTTTGCATTTTTTTCATACTTTCATAATTATTTTATGTCAGTTGTAATCAGCATATACTTGAATTTTTTAGTAAATATGCAAATTTTTGTTTTTAAAAGATAATTTAGTTAATTTAGTCTTAACATAGTTACTAACCTAAACAGACCTATTTATTTTGTGTTTTCTATTAGTCTTACATGCTATAGGTTTCCTACTACAATTCTTTAATTGACTAGTTTTCTCTCATTTTATTTTTTCTTATTATTAGTTTTGAAGTTGAAGAATATAGATAGGTTCTTTATTGGTTTCACTAGATCACAGTATACATATTTACCTTACCAATATGTGAAGTCAATTGATGTTATGATTTTCTCAGAAAATACAGCATTTATTCCCTTAGTATATTTATACTATTGTTCTTATTTATTTCAGTTAGACTTTGGTTTGACTTTAATTCCTCCAGGTTTTATTATTATCATTTTCTATACTCAAGTTCATTTAGATTAACTCACATTTTATCATGTTTTAAACTTCATTTATATACAGCAACTTGAACATACTTCTTATATTTGAGAAATATATGATTATATGAGTTTCCACATCATATACAGGTATCAAATAATTGTTTCCCAGACTCCCTTACAGCCAAGTCATGGGCATGTCCACTAAAAGCAGCTAATCTGAAATACCTCTAGCAGACTTTGAATCAGAAACTAGTGAATGAGTGAATAAATGGGTCCAGAACAAATATCTTTTAGGTTAGGGGTCTTCACCTAATCCATGTTTTAAGGAAAACAGTAGCAGTGGCACTTAGAAAGAACTCCCAGATCCCAATATGGGCCTTGCTGGGATATGGTCTTGTGCAATGTTGGCTCCATGGCCATTTTTCAAAATGGACTTCTGATATTTGTGTGTGTGTATGTGTCCTTAACCATAACTTTACTAATGTGACTAAATCTAATTAAGGACTATTTTTATATTACCTTTAATCACCTCAATGATTGCATTCCAATTATATAGTTTACATCTTACATTACAGTGTTATTTAGTACTTGTTTATGAGAAATTCTGTGATAGTTACTGAACAAGCTTTGTTAGTACCAAAAAAAAAAATACTTCAACAAATTTCAATGACTTATTTAGGAAAAGCAACTTTGGAAAAGATTTCAAAATATGAATAAAAATAAAGTCGATTTTATATATATATATATATGTGCATTTTACTCAGAATGATTAATTTCAGTATACTTCATTGCAAGCACAACCTCCTAATGATCCATTATCTTTCAAGTCATCTGCAAAGCAACTGCATGTGAACATATATTTTTACAGATTCTCATGTAAATGATAAATTATAATGGAAGCACATAATGTGACAACTCTAAGATATAACTATAAGCCGTAGAAGTTGGTATCCAGAAAGCTTCATTTGCAAATAAATCATAATGACATCCTAAATGGAAATTGTAACTGCAATTTTAAGTCATTTCAAATATAGTTCTTATGTTTTTTTCTTTCTATCTCATAATTGAGAAGAGGAGTGGATGGAGAGATAATCTAAATCTTTGTGCCACATTTGTCTTTTGTATATAAGTTGTTCATATTATTCATTTTATGTTGATCTTTTTTTATTCTTAAGGTACAAACAATTAATCATTTGAGCATATTCAAATTTTTAGAAATTTGCCAATTATTTTAAATGAAATTATTGCACTGGCATGTTTGCATAACAGAGAAATATAAAATGAAAAAGAAAATTTATTTTGCCAAAACAAATGCATATTGTTGTACATATCTAAAATAAAATAAATATATAACAGATAAATGGTAATTTGAAACCAAAATGTGTCAAGATTTGTTTGAGATATACTTGAATTGTAGGTATTGTAATTCTCTTTCTTTCAGAAAAATATTTCTATCTTAAAAATTCACAAAAATTAACAACATATTAAACAGAGTTGATGTTCCATTTTTTCTTCTTTTGTGCACAATACTAACAAAAAGATGTATATTAAAAAACAGAAATAAAACTTCAGAAGCAGGGAACCATACAGCAATATAAAAATGGCTGTTTATTACAAATGTAAAAAAGAAAATTGATCAAAATGTATTTGGTGTGTTATTGTGGCAAAATTTGTGTTTTAACATTGAGTCTCTGATCTTTCCTTGATGTCAACAGCATGATGCTCATCCTGAGAACCCAGTTACCTATCTCTCTGGACCCATGGAGTTAGCATTTAGTGACCTGTCAATGGAAAACAGGCACTGTTGGCCTATTTTTGCAATGAAAGCAAGAGTATATTGCCCTCTAGTGTTGAAAAAGTTAGGATACCAAAAGAGTGCTCAGAAACATCCATTTAAAAAAAAAGCAAATTTCTTATTTTCTCCTTTCACATAAATGTGATATACCAACATATTATTTCCTAATTCTAGAAAAACAAATATCAAATATAATTAATAAATCTGTTCTATGGTCTCTGTTATAAAAATGGTGATCAGATTGAGAATAAATTATTTCACTTTATTATTTTATCTTTTTGTAATTTAAGTACATCCTTTTCTATTTTAGTTTTGTGTATTTTACAACTTTAGGCAATATAGATATCTTATAGTATGTTATCTTCTGTTATGATTTTGGCTTTTTCAAAAGTAAAATTATGTATAATTATCATTTTTAAATTTTTTTTAAAAAATAAAGAACATAACACTGTACAGTAGGTTATTATATTAGGATAGGTAATTTTGTAGCAGGGTTTTGTTGTTAGTAAAAATACATATTCCCTTCTCTGAAATACAAGAGAAATGATTGAGTAGTAAAACATTCATTAGAAAACGTCTTCTAAAAATAACACAAGAAAATTAATGATTGAGGCAGAAATAATATCTTTATCTTTGTATTTAAAAATGATAAGCTGAGACTTTAAAATAATGCTGGAATGATAATACTACATGGTACACTTAAGATTGGTAAAAAGGGTAGATCAAATTGTATGTGCTTACCAATAAATAAATAAATAAATAATAAATAAAATAAAATTAATACAAATAAAAACATAAATTCTGAAGGGACATATACCAATATTAATACAATCCAGATTTCTTCAGACCTACATTTCTTGTTACTACAAATGAGATCTGGTTAATAGTAAGTAAACTTAGAGATAATTTGGTGCAATTGATTTTCCAATTTTCAAAACCTTAGGCTTGATTCTGAGATCACTGTTTCAATTAAAAAAAAACTATTAAAATGTCATAACATTGAACATCAATTTAACTGACTTACTCAAGATTATTACTAATCAACTCCATGTTTAGTATTGGGTTATGCTTGAAGAAAAATAAACTAAGTAGCTTATTGTGAAAAGAGAAGCTTTGTATATAGACGAGGCTATTTAAAATGTACCCACATTCTTCTGAGGAAGACACATAAATCAGTTATGTAAAAATGCAAAGGTATTATAGAAAAGATAAGGACAATATGTTCTTCAGAGATTTAGAATAAAGACTGCCAGTGGCAGGCATGACTAGGAAAGGCTTGCTATTCATAGGATTATAGTATTTTATATTTTGAAGGAAACTTACAGTTATGAAGCTCACCCATTTAAAACATTTTCCCTATATTTTTGTGCTTTTATAAAGATAGCACGATTCATACAAAAATTCAAATAATTTAGAAAAGTACAAAACAGAGATGATTAATATTTTGTTAAGCATCCTTCCAAATCTTCCCTGATGAGTATACACATGGAAATAAAAATACAAATCATTTTATATCCTTCATTTGGAAAATGAAGAAACTGAAGTTCAGACTTCTTCCAGCCTCTACCACCTTTCCCAACAAGTGTCTGGAGAAGAGAGCATTTGAGTTGTGTACCTTGGGGTAGAGAAAGAAGGTGAATATATGCAAGATATAAGTACATTATTGTTGTTTTGGCATAACTGTTTTGTGCATGACATAGCAGGGAGTTTACAAAGTACAGAAGATTCAGTTCTGAATAAATCACAGCTCCTGCCTTGGTGGAAATCCATGGATAATTATTCAATTGAAATGTCTGTGTTCCAGGCTGTGCTATGGAGCATAGTGGAGACACACTCACTAAACTAACTTCTGTAATGCCAGGGGTGACTTTTTTGAGGTAGTGTCATCCAAGCTGAAGCTTTTTAAAAAAGAATAATAACTGATTAGACTTAAAGATAAAAGAGATAACCTGGGCCATTCCAAAACTGTAAATGGGTCAACACATAAAGTGCAGGAATAACAAGATAAGAAATTTTATAAGAGTAAACTTTCAAAATGCTTGACTCTGAAGCTAAAGAGAAAAATTAGGGCAGTTGTTTAGATTGGGTGGGGGTGGGGATGAATGTGATAGAAAATGTTATGAATATGGACATGAACTAAACTTGTTAACAAAATGATACCTGAAGTCTCAAACTAAAATAAACACAGAACCCAGAAACTAGCAACAGTGAGGAAGTGGTAGGGACTGAAACTATACAGATATCTAAAGATTATATTTAGCCGGGCATAGTGGCTCACACCTGTAACCCCAGCACATTGGGAGGTCGAGGCAGGCGGATCACCTGAGGTCAGGAGTTTGAGATAAGCCTCGCCAACATGGTGAAATCCCACCTCTACTAAAAACACACACACAAAATGAGCCAGGTGTGGAGGAGGGAATCTGTAATCCCAGTTACTCGGGAGGCTGAGGCAGGAGAATTGCTTGAACCCAGGAGGCAGAGGTTGCAATGAGCCGAGATCATGACATTATACTTCAACCTGGGGGACAAGAGTGAAACTCTTTCTTTAAAAACAAACAAGGTTATAATTACAAACAAAACCTATTTAGATGCTGTTCATGGTCAATTACTCAGAAAGCATTATACTAGTTTTTTAAAAGTCCCCAGAAAAGAGAGGTTGAAGTTCTAGAACATAGGTAGAGGCAAAATTTTTAAAAAGATGATTAACTTTAGAAGAGATACACGTTATCTATGGAATCAGGAGGCAGGTAAGGACAGTAAGAATTTTTCAGCTTTGGAAAACATAAGTGGGAAGGAGTCAACTTCGCTCCCTGCATGATTTTGAGCCAGTTCAACCTTTGCTGTCTGTTTCTTCGTAAAGCAGAAGATTGTGGAGCTAGGGAGAGGGGCTCCTGGCTTATAAAGTTATTGAAATCATCAAAATATTGTAAGTTGAGGAAACAGAAATTAAAGAATGATATATATTTGAAAGATGTCTAAATCACATTTCCCTTTTATTATAACTGTTATAATTTTAAGTGCAAAAATAAGATAAAAATTATATTTTAAACTGTAAAAAAACACATTGTACAGAAAAATATAGAAAGAGAAATGAGAATTTGTTAAAGTAATGTTCACTGTATTTTTAATATTATGGATTTTCTAAATTTATAATGCTTTCAAATATAAAATATACATAAATTTTGTTAGGAAAAAAGGAGTTGAGTTTCTAAAACATTCTTCACATCATCCTTGTAGATGAGATAATTTACAGAAAAAAAGTTTACTTTTGAAAGAAAATAATTAATAATATTATATCTAAACAGGAAAGCATACCATGATATTATATTTCCTCAGTCATCTTCTGTAGCTTCCATAAAAATTGTTTATATGGAGTGAAAAAAAATCAAGATAGGAAATCATAACATTGTTACATAGATTAGCAGATTAATGCCCACCCTTTCACATGAAATCTATTAGCATAAGCTTAAGTCAGTAACTTTAAAACCACCCACTGTCAAGGAAAAATATAAGAAAAGAACAAACAGGAAAAATGTGTCTAGAGATGAAAAGGAAATTGGAAAGGGAAAAAACAGAAAACAGAATAAAACAAAATAATTTAGATGTTTTTGATGATAATAAAAGAAATATTTGAATTTGCAGAGGTACCTGATAAATAGGCTTTTAATAAAAGTTAATATTTGTGTTTGCTGAATGGATGTCAGGTAAAAGCCTTGCTTCTTACACAAGAGAGAAAATAGGAGAAAATTCAAGATCGAACTGAATTTTAGATAGCCTGTCTAGTTTTAGTTTGATTATAAAAGTCTCATTGTAAGTATTACCTCCAAATCTATACTAAATGAGACAGAGTCACAGATTTATCCCAAAGTATCCTAAGGTCCTGAGGAAATTGTCTGAATGACAGAAACCCTGAGGATAGATTTACTTATTCAAAAATTGTTTAATTCTGGCCCACATATTCTGGGGATCTGATTATTATTTTAGTAGTATAGGGTGCAATTCAGAGATGAAATCTTAGCTATAAATATAAATACAAAGTTCCAAGCAATGATTGATTACCAGACCTCTCAACCTGGCCACAGGTAGCATTCTTACTGCACTATCTAAATCTTATATGGAGAAGCAGAAAAAAATCCATATAAAAGTTTCCTTATTTGCAAAATTACTATGTTTTTCTAATAAACAAGATGCATGCATAGAAATTTGTAGCTGATTTTAATAAATTTGACTATCTACTTAAAAAGTCATGTCATTTATTTTCTTTAGAAAACAAGAACTAAGAAAATAGGCAGTATACATACCTCTGCAGGAAATGGTGATAAAAGAAATCGCCTGACATTTACTCTTCTATTTACTGAGTTGACTTCATAATCTTTTGAAGTATGAATGTAGCTGATAGCTCAGAGCTATGTACCTAGTATAATATTATGTTACAATATAATATTACGATAGTAATGCTATCATTATGTTGGAAATGACACCTTTAGGAGTTTGTACTGGTAAAAATGCACACTTTGGGGACTAAAATAAATTTATATTACATCACTGAAATCAAAAAAATATGAAGTGTATGAAAGTTAGGTGATAATCAACTGGTTATTCATGGGTATGGAAAAGATTATTTCTGCAGAAAATTATAAACTGGGCATACTACTTTGATTTTGATTAAATATAACAATTACTCATTACTTTTTACCTCTATTTTGAAAAAGTTATGATTTACGTAATAATAGTTGCTACTGAAAATAATATCACAATATTTTTTTACCTGAAAGCTGAAAGGAATCCTATGGGACTAACCATGTGATATCAACCATTTCATAGTCTCGAGTACTATTTAATGAATAGTGAATATTTTCTGAAATAACTCAGAATCATAAGAGACTGCATTGGTCTTTAGCTAAAATCTTTATGATATTTATAATATTCTTAAAACCATATTAAATAATTTGAATTAGCTGTGCCCTATTGAGTAGCACTCCTCAAATACTTTTGACTATGACCCAGAGTAAGGAATATTATTACATTGGTATCCAAATACATACACACTACATAGCCAGTTACCCTAACATAAAGTTTCATAAAGCACTACTTACCTCTGCTGTACATGAAGTATGACAATATTTCTATTCTGGTCTCCTTCATTATCACTTACATGTTGGTGGCCTATAATTTGAGAAATACTGCATCTCTCTTGAAAGATGAGGTACTAATCCATTCTCACACTACTATGAAGAAATATCCAAGACTGGGTAGTTTGTAAAGAAAAGAGGTTTAATTGACTTACAGTTCTACATGTATGGGGAGGCCTCAGGAAACTTAAAGTCATGGAAAAAAGCATCTTATTACAGGGTGGCAGGAGAGAGAACGAGTGCTAAGCAAAGGGGAAAAAGCACCTTATAAAACACTCAGATTTCCTGAGAACTCACTCAATATTATGAGAATAGCATGGAGCTAACCACCCCCATGATTCAATTACCTTTCACCAGGTCCCTTCTATAATACATGGGAATTATGAGAATTACAATTCAAGATGAGATTTGGTTGGGAACACAGAGCCAAACCATAATAGTATGCACCTTGCCCCTCCCAAATCTCATGTCCTCACATTTTAAAATACAATCATGCCCTTCCAACAGTCCCCCAAAGTCTTAACTCATTCCAGCATTAACCCAAAAGTCCAAGTCCAAAGTCTCATATGAGACAAGGCAAGTCCCTTCCGCCTGTGGGCCTGTATAATCAAAAGCAAGTTAGTTACTTCCTAGATACAATGGGACCACAGGCATTGGGTAAATATTATCATTCCAAATGTGAGAATTTGGCCCAAAAAGGAGGCTACAGGACCCATAAAAGTCTGAAATCCAATAGGGCAGTCATTAAGCCTTAAAGTTCCAAAATGATCTCTTTTGACTCCATGTCTCACATCCAGTTCATGTTAATGCAAGAGGTGGGCTCCCACAGCCTTGGGAAGCTACACCTCTGTAGCTTTTCAGGGTACAGCCCCCTCCCATCTGCTTTCACAGTTGGTATTGAGTGTCTGTGGCTTTTTCAGGTACACAATGCAAGCTGTTGGTGGATTTACCACTCTGGGGTCTTGGGGACGGTGGCCCTCTTCTCACTAGGCAATGCTGCAGTGGAGACTGTGGTGAGGGGTGGGGGGTGAGGGCTTCAACCACACATTTCCCTTCCACACTGCCCTCTCAGAGGTTCTCTATGAAGGCTCTGTCCCTGCAGCAAACTTTTGCCTGGACATCCAGACATTTCCGTACATCCTCTGAAATCTAGGTGGAGGCTCCCAAACCTCAATGCTTTATTTATGTGTACCAACAGGCCCAATATCACATGAAAGTCACCAAGGTTTGGGAGTTGCACCCTCTGAAGCAATAGTCAGAGCTGTATGTTGGCCCCTTTTATCCACAGCTGGAGTGGCTGAGGCACAGGGCCCCAAATCCCAACCTGCACACAGCAGGAGGGCCCTGGACCTGGTGCATGAAACTATTTTTTTCCTCCTAAGCCTCCTGGCCCGTGATGGGAGGGCTTCTGCCAGGAAGGTCTCTGACATGCCCTGAAGACATTTCCCAATTGTCTTGGTGATTAACATTCTGCTCCTTCTTACTTATGCAAATTTCTGCAGCAGGCTTGAATTTCTCCCAGAAAATTATTGTGTTTTTTTTTATACTGCATTATCAGGCTGCAAATTTTGCAAACCTTTATGTTTTTCTTCCTCTTGAATGCTTTGCCGCTTAAAAATTTCTTCCACCAGATACCCTAAATCATCTCTTTCAAGTTCAAAGTTCCTCATCTTTCTAGGGCAGGGCCCAGTCTCCTTTGCTAAAGTATAGCAAGAATCACCTTTATTCCAGTTCCCAACACATTCCTCAACACCATTTGAGATCACCTCAGCCTGAAATTCACTGTTCATATCACTATTAACATTTTGGTCAAAGCCATTCAACAAATCTCTAGGAAGTTCCAAACTTTCTCTTATCTTCCTGTCTTTTTCTAAGCCTTCCAAACTGTTCCAACCTCTGCCTGTTACATAATTCCAAAGTTGCTTCCATGTTTTCAGGGTCTTTACAAAAGTACCTCACTCTCTGTGATACTTATTTAGTGTATTAGTCCATTCCCATACTTCTGTGAAGAAATGCCTGATACTGGATTATTTATAAAGAAAGGAGGTTTAATTAACTCACAGTTCCTCATGGCTGGGGAGTCCTCAGGAACATTACAATCAAGGCAGAAGGTATCTCTTCATAGGGTGGTGAGAAAGAATGAATACTGAGCAAAAAGGGGAAGCTCCTTATAAAACCATAAGATCTCATGAGAACTCACTATCACAAGAACAGCATGGAGGTAAACAATCCCATGATTCAATTATCTCCTACCAGGTCCCCCCAACAACACATGGGAATTATGGGAACTACAATTTAAGATGGGATTTGGGTGGGAACACAGCCAAACCATTTCAGATGGTTACAGATTTTGGAATTCACTCCAAAGAAGCACTGGTGCAATTAGTGTATATGAACAAAAAGTTAAATGTTTATATTATAGTCTTTGTGTTTTGGGGGTTTTACCTGTTTTCAGATAAGATATCCCTCTGTCACCCAGACTGGAGTACAGTGGTGCAATCATAGCTCACTGCAACCTTGAACTTCTGGGCTCAAGGTATCCTCCTAGCCTCAGCCTCTCAAGTGGCTGGCACTACAGGTTCACACCACCACACCTGGCTATTTTTTTTTTTTAAATTGTTATGTATTGAGACAAGATCTTGCTTTGTTGTCTAGGCTAGTCTCAAACTCCTGGACTCAAGCAATCTTTCAGTCTCAGACTCCCAAAGTGCTGAAATTACAAGTTTGAGCCACAATGCTCGCCCTGTGTAACAGCTTTAATTAAAAATTCTTTTTCATTAACATAAAATATGAGCTAATTTTTTATGATTCCTAAAAGCAAACAAAAAAACTCATGAAGCATGTAAAGACAAGGTATGTAATCAACTGTTTTTTCCACAGGTATCCCAAAAGGTCAAGGTTGGTGAAATTATTGCAAATACTTAAGTCATTCCAATTTACCACACAGCTGCTTTTAAATCAATTCAATTCACCTCTACAGTTGTTCTTCATTTTTCGTAGACATTTTTGGCTTTGAATGTCTGAAATTTTAAAATTGAAAGAAAACTTGCTGATATGCAGTTAAATTATTTAATTATGCTGATTGCTAAGTTCTTGGCTTCACTTAATTTTTGTTTTGTCTCAACGGTACAATTGTAGAATCCTAGCATCATGAATCATTAGTAGCTTAATCTTAGTTCTGTTTTTAAACCTTCTAAAGTCCAATTTTGTCATTTTAAAAATAGACCCTTAAAGTGTAAACAGGATGATGAATACAAAGAATATAGCATAGTTACCAGCAAGTAGTAGCCATTTATTAAATGCTGGTAAAGGTTGTTGCTGTTGTTTTCAATTTTAGCTGAATTTTCATGACCCCTTTAATGATCTGTACAGTTCATCAGATCACCTTCAACAAAGAAACAACCCCATGTATATACAATGTGATTTAGTATATACCTTACTTCTGTATATCTTTCAAAAAAATAGCAATAACTACAGTAGTACATATAATTGCTTTGTTTACTAACACTTCGCTGCAACTAGAGATTACTAGAAGTTTGCAATGATTATGTGCAAATGAACATTGCACACCGTATTTTAGAGAATCTCTAAACACATTGTGAAAATGTCAAAAGCAATCTTATAACAGATAAATGAAACAAAAATGTTAATATCTGAACGTAATATTTTCTAATCTTGAAAGAGAGTAAAAGATTCTAGGAGATATTTACTCCACTACTACCTAGGTGATAAGCCACACTTGGAAGAATAAAAGGTAAAGATAAGAAAACAAAAGTGAGAACAAGAAAGGCAACACCTACAAAAGCCTCCCTCTTTTTCTCACCAAAGCCTGTGCAGGGGTCATGAAGCCCACATTTTGTGACAAGTTGTCATGACAAATAATCAATAGACCTCTCTTTCCAAATTTTTAACTATAGATTTATTCAAACATGGAATGTCAGATTTAGAAGAATTGGGACCAAAGCCTATTTAACTTACGTGGTTTGGTGGTTAATAAAATAGTTTTTCCATAGATGCAATTTACTCAGTAATCCATATATTTGTCTGTTCTTCCTATAATGAAAGGTCAACGTCACCATGTAAGGGGAAAGTGGGGAACAGAAAGCTCCCAAATGTTTCTGTTTGTTGCTAACTTGTCCCAGGGTCTTCCTGAGGAAGGCACTAATTAAGGTAAAATAAACATTTTAGTGTATTACCTTAGACTGCTTAAAAACAGATGCCCCATATTTTACACCATTATGGAAGCATTTTAACATCTTCGTTACTATCCTCAAGTATTTTTTTCTGTGCCCTTTGAAAAATAACCTCAATCGTCTTATTTGACTTATGATAACAACATAAGATTCTTATGTTGGTTGTTCTCCGTATCCATGCTCCTGCATGCCTTTTCCTACATCATGTTAAGGGTCACAGCAGTAGGTAGGAGATTCAAAGTAATCACAGACTACAACTCTTTGGCATCTCAAACAATGTCATAATACAATTTCTTAGTTCAGGTATAAGACATAAGTAAACATTTATGGTGTACCATGTTTTATAGTCCAGGCTTCCTCATCTCCACTGGCAATTTTGCTAGGGAAGGAAAACTGGGAGAATTGAATTGGAAGGATAACTCTTTTTGTTAAAAAACACCTACATTGAAACACATATGTCTTCCATGGTGGTAATATGTATCTATCATTCTCCTAACTCTGAACATATTACTGTTAAATAAATGTCACATTTAAATTTTATTTATTCTTTGGGATGGCAGATTCTTGCCCCATATGTTTTTTTTAACATCTTTTCCACTATTGCATTAGGATGAGATATTCTAAATATGCAAAACCATCATGTTCTCCTTTGAGTATTCAAAAATAAAAATTACATTTTTAATGTCAGAAGAAGTTAAGATTTTAAAAAGAATACATTTAATTTATCTCCAAGTCTTCTGATTACATTTATTCCTAAAATACTAATCAGTTCTCCAAAGTATGTAAGTAGATATTTGCTCATATTGGGTTATTTAGGGGAGTGGTGTGAATGGGGTGGATCTGATTTTATGTTTGTTTAAATGGATTTTTTTTAATTAAAAATGTGAGCTTCGAGAAATCAAGGAACTGATAATAAGATTAATAATCTCCTTTGACAATTGCCAACTATCTTTTAATTTCAATATTATGACACACACACACTACACATTACATATGTAAGTATATATATATATATATACACAAAACATGTACATATATATTTTAATTTAGTTTTTATTTAAAAATCTACGTATGAACATTTTAAAGCATACACAAAAGTAGATTGCATAGTATAATTGGTTTATATATTTCATACCAAACCAAAGCCTTTTTGCTGCCGTATTCCATTTCTTTTTAGTAAAATGCAATCCAATTTTGTTAAAGGGAACTGATTTTTCAAACAGTTTTGGAAAGCAGACAATTATCTTAAAGAATTTAATTTGGCTGGGTGCAGTGGCTCGCTCCTATAATTCCAGCATTTTGGGAGGCTGAGGCTGGTGGATCACCTGAGGTTAGGAGTTTGAGACCAGCCTGGCCAACATGGTGAAACCCCATCTCTATTAAAAATACAAAAATTAACTTGGCATGGTGGTGCCTGCCTCCATCTCAAAATAAATAAATTAATTAAATTAAATTAAGTTTGTAAATAGAGTATTAATAAGTCCCCAACATGTGGGATTCATTTGTTTTTAAAGTTAATGTGAAATCACTGGAGAGACTTTTCAAACTGGTACAATATATTTCACAGGGAAAAAATGAGTCTATTTACATATTTGGAATCTGAAGAATTAAAATATTTAAAGTATTTGATGTAAAGTTTAAATTTTTTGGAAACGTTCAAAAGTTATTTTCTGACAAAAACAAGCATTTCAACTTCATGTATATTTTTAAAATATAAATTACTAATGAGGTTAACTATTTTGAAACATAGAAATATAAAATAAAAAGTAGTGACAAAATATTATAATGTTTAATCATTTAATCTAAAAAGTTTTCAGTTATCGTTAATAACCATTAATTGCTCAGATCCCCAAATTAAAAAATACAGAAATTTGTAAAATATACACAGTGTGGTAGACCATACTGCTCATTATAAACAGCTAATCTAATTCTCTATGATGTAATGTATCAATAATACACATCTTAAATATATATATTACACATTGATTACATGAACTATTTTTACCCAAGATAGTTATCCTAGGGAAAGTTTGGCAAACTGAGAGATTGAAAATTTTTTAAGTACTCTAACAATTTGGAGGGGAATAAAGAAAACTTGTATAAAAAGTAATTCATAAAACTCAGAATCATCTATACAAAGAAAAAGATATAATAATAATGGAAAATTATGTACATTTGTGATGAAGCAGTCTGGGATGTTTTTAATGCTGTGTTAGTTCATTCTTAAATGTCTATAAAGAAATAGCTGCAACTGGGTAATTTACAAAGGAAAGAGTTTTAATTGCTTCATGGTTCTTCTTCTCTTTTAAATATCAGTTCTGACTTTAGGTCACTTCTTTGCTCATGTATCTCAGTATAGGTTGTTAGAAGCAGCCAAGTCAATTCCTGAATGCTTTGCTGCCTAGAAATTTCTTCCACCAGATACCCTAAATCATCACATTCAAGCTCAAAATTCCTCAGATTCATAGGACAGGGCCACAATGTAGCCAAGTTGTTTGCTAAGACATAACAAAAAGTGACCTTTTCTTTAGCCTCCAGTAAGTTCCTCATATCCATCTTTGATCTCCTCAGCCTGTATTTCACTGTCCATATCACTATCAGCATTTTGGTCACTAACATTTAAAACCAGTCTTCTGGGAAGTTCCAAACATATCCTCATCTTCCTGTCTTCTAAGCTCACGCTCTCTCTTTTGCTCCTGCTTCCACCATGTGAGACATCTAGCTCCCTCTTTGCCTTCTACCAGGATTGGAAGCTTCCTGAGACCTCTCCAGAAGCAGAAGTTGCTATGCTTCCTGTACAGCCTGTAGAACTGTGAGCCAATTAAAACATTTTTCTTTATACATTTTCCAGTCTCAGGTGTTTCTTTAGAGCAACGCAAGAATGAGGTAATACATATGCATTCTACATTCATTTTCTTTTGAACTAAAGGAAGTGGTAGAGAAATAGAATATCTGATTCTTGGATAAAAATTGACATCGGGTAAGAGTTTTAATTCTTATTACAGGACTATGCAAAATTAAGAAACATGCTTTGAGAATAACAAGTCGATTTTCTTTTCACCTAAGCTTTCTGTCCCCTGTTTCCTTAGAGAGATATGAGAATGCCTCCTCTTGAATGAATAAGGAGCAATCCTGTGTATCTGGGCTGTAATGCTGAAGAGGGCCACGTGGCTCCTTGTGAGTCCAGATGCAGGATATATTGTTATAGAGAAAAACTTGTAACTACTCTAAACTTAAGAGAGTTATTCAGTCAGCTGGTAATTATAGACACTCAAGCAGATACCTAAGAGCATGTTTCAGTGCTCTAAGCCCCTGATTTCTCGATTCCCTAATTGTGTATGTACGTAATGTTTATCAGTTCTGTAGAATAGCTTTATGGTAAGTGACATTCTTTGTTAAAGCTTACTTTTTTACTTATATTCTTTTTATGGTGTGATTAGGTAGAAAATGATATCAATACACGTTCCTATATACCTATGGATGTTTAGGCAAAATAAAATTGGGTTCTGTATTCTGATTTCCTAATTTTATATGTGTATGATGTTTATCACCTCTGTAGGACAGTTTTATGGCAACTGACATTCTTTGTTAAAGCTTACATTTTCACTTATTTTCTTTTTTTGGTGTGATTAGTTAGAAAATGATCTCAGTACATGTTCCTATATATCTGTGGATGTTTAGGCAAAATAAAATTGGGTTCTGTATTCTGATTTCCTAATTTTATATGTGTATAATGTTGATCAGTTCTGTAGGACAGTTTTATGGCAACTGACATTCTTTATTAAAGCTTACTTTTTTTACTTATTTTCTTTTTTTGGTGTGATTAGTTAGAAAAATGATCCAGTACATGTTCCTATATACATATGGATGTTTAGGCAAAATAAAATTGGGTCGTCTATTCTGGAGGTTTTCAAAAAATCTACTATAGGTCGTTAAGTATAGACTGTAAACATCAGACCATTAATATTTTGGCATATTAACACACTAAAATTATCATCACTATATATGTTTCTTGGGTATCAGCATTAATATACAAATAAATATTTATATTTCTATTTTTGTCTTAGTTATTACATTTCTCCTCTCTTTCAGATTATGCTTAGAGGATTCTGCAGCAATTCTTGGTATTGGACATATTCAAAATCTCCTCAACTTATGTTTTCCCCGTCCATTGCCTTCCAGCTTTAACACAGTTGTGCTCCCTTCAAACATTTTACATGATTTGCAATGGTTACATGAACTTTGGGGAAGTGATATTTGCAACATCTCATACTTTATTCACTATGGCACTTTAGGAAACGAAATTGGGAAAAAGCTACCAAAACATTATTTTAGAAAATGAATCTCATTGTGAAACTTCGGAGAAGTTTTCGAACATTGACTGTTCTCTTAGCTACCTTTTGCTTGGTGAGCATTGTCATTTCTGCCTATTTTCTCTACTCTGGCTACAAACAGGAAATGACACTTATTGAAACCACTGCAGAAGCAGAATGTGCTGACATCAAAATTCTACCATATCGGTCAATGGAGCTGAAAACAGTTAAACCTATTGATACATCCAAAACAGACCCTACTGTTCTTCTCTTTGTGGAGAGCCAATACTCTCAACTCGGTCAAGATATCATAGCTATTTTGGAGTCCAGCCGATTTCAGTACCACATGGTTATTGCCCCTGGAAAGGGAGATATACCTCCTCTTACTGATAATGGCAAAGGGAAATATACTTTAGTTATTTATGAAAATATTCTGAAGTATGTCAGCATGGACTCATGGAATCGAGAGCTTTTAGAAAAATACTGTGTGGAATACAGTGTTAGTATAATTGGTTTTCATAAAGCCAATGAGAACAGCTTACCAAGTACACAATTAAAAGGCTTTCCGTTAAATCTTTTCAATAATCTAGCTCTAAAGGACTGTTTTGTTAACCCTCAATCTCCTTTGCTGCATATTACCAAAGCCCCCAAGGTTCAGAAAGGCCCTCTTCCTGGGGAAGACTGGACTATTTTCCAATATAATCATTCAACCTACCAGCCTGTACTTTTAACTGAATTACAGACAGAAAAATCCCTTTCATCCTTGTCTAGCAAAACACTCTTTGCAACGGTGATTCAGGATCTGGGTCTTCATGATGGAATTCAGCGAGTACTTTTTGGCAACAACTTAAACTTTTGGCTGCACAAGCTTATCTTCATAGATGCCATCTCCTTCTTGTCAGGGAAGAGGCTGACATTGTCCTTGGACAGGTACATCCTTGTGGACATTGATGATATATTTGTTGGTAAAGAGGGAACAAGGATGAATATCAAAGATGTGAAGGTAAGCGAATTTATAAATAACATTGCAATTTGTGTTTCACTATGTGATACTGATAAAATATTCTCAATATATTACTAATCACTAAAATTTTAAGGTACAATAGAGTCTAATTAAAACAGCCATTTAGAAAAATCTTGAACCAAGCTTTAACATTCTTCATACACACATACACACATCAGAAGCTTCAGATGGGACAAGAGCTAAAATATCCCAAAGAGTTAGTGAACTTAATCCCCTTGCCTCTTCTTAAATCTTGCCCTTCCTAGCTAGAACCACTTAGAACAGTCTCCCTTATTCTAGCATATGTTGCAGTTTGTAACAGTGAAACTAAGATATACACATAACTCTATTTCTGGACTATTTACCCTGCCAAACCCTGACAAACTTGGGTGTGAAAATTGTGGTGCAAATAGAAAATGGAGAAATGGCACAAGATCTTTCTAGGATCTCAAGCTAGTATTTGCTCATATAAAATGTGCAGACATCTGCAAATATAGGTATTATCAAAAACAAATCATTTTATACAGAATGTGGTATTGGATTGGCCTCAGGAAGCTTTCATTATTATATCTATTATTTATTTTTTGCCTTATTTGGGGAAACACAGCAGTGTTACTGGTAGCATTTCTAAGTTTTGATCAATTAATCCAATAACAGATTAATCCTGTGATTCATCCTAAATAAAGATAAAGGCAAATATGCTACATTAGATTAGGTGCATAATTCTGAAGATAATTACCTTTTAAAAAATCTTGATGCAGTACTCTCACCTGGTCTTTTATTTGTGACTATCTCATCCTATGTATAATTAAATTTATTTTGTGTGTAAATAATTTTAGCAAACACATAAAAATTAGAGGACACAACTAAGAATAATAAAGGAATCAAAGAGTGTTAAGATGTTCTTGACTTTTTTGGATCTTCTGTTAAAGTGTTTATCTTCCAAAGATAAAATTTGGATACTTCTTCAAAATAGCAGGATATGTTTTTCATCCTAAGACCTGATGGCCACTTTAAAGCAAAATGATTGAAAACAGTAGAATAAATTCACTTTTTAAAAACCTTCAAAGTATATCTGAACCAATGAACTCTATTTTTAATAAGTTACTATGAAGTACTGCTCAACTGTGACCCAAATATTTCATTTTGAGATTGTTAAAAGGAGATTAAGTGGCCACAATTGAGTTCTATCCTGACTTTTCTCATTTCTCCTTTATTTTTTAGTATTTATTATTCTCTTTAATTAATATAAATTGTAGTTTTATTTTAATTTTGAAATCATAGGCTTAAAAAGAGAACAGTTACTTGAAAAGGTTCTCTGAGTGATTGGTTCCTATTTTCAAACCCTAAAATGATACCATTTTCTAGTTTCAGGCTAAAGAACAATGTGAACTAAAAAGTTATTTATAACTCCAAATGAAATAACCAACTCAAATTCAACTATTTCACTTATTCTCAATAGAAAAACAAATTGTTATTCACTGCTACTCAAAATAATATTCAAGGGTCACTGATGGCTTCTTAAGTGACATAACCCCAAACAGAATACAAGAATATTGAAATATAACAAAAGCTTGAGCAGTGTCACACATCAAGAGAGAATCAGAAAGGCTATATGTGTGTGTATATATTTATTAGGATGTGTACATATAGATAGAATTATATCCTAATATTAAGTAACAAATAATATTTATTTACATACACATATTAATTGAACTGTGCTTTCGGAGAAAATACTCTATTGCCTCTTTTGTTGTTATTTCTGGTTCTCTCACAGAATTATTTTTAAGTTAGTTTATTTTTTTAATTGACAAAAATAATATATAGTTTTCATGTACAACATGATTTTTTGAAATATGTGTAAATAATGAAATGTTTAGATACAGCAAAATGACATAGACATTAATTACCCCACATACTTATCATTTTTTGATGAAAACACTTAAAATCTACTCTTTTAGTAATTTTCAAGAATAGGATACATTGTTACTAACTATAGTCACCAGAATCATAGATTTCTTCAAATTATTCTTCCTATCAAAATGAAATGTTTGTTGCATACTTGAACCAAAATCTCTCCAACCACCTCACTCTCAGTCTCTGGGAACTACCATTTTACTCTCTGCTTCTTTGAGTTCAAATTTTATAGACTCCACAAAAAGTGAGGTTATGTATTTATCTTTCTGTGCCTTACTTATTTTGCTTAGCATAATGTCCTCTAGTTCATTCACGTTTTCACCAATTACAGGATTTTCTCCTTTTTAATTCCTGAATGATATTTCATTGTGTATATGTATCGCATTTTCTTTATCCATTTATCCACTGATAGACACTTAGGCTGATTCTATATTTTGGCTATTGTAAATAATGCTTCAATGAACAAAGAAGGGCAGATAACAGCCATTCTAACAGGTGTGATATGATCTCTCCTTATGGTTTTGACTTGTATTTCCCTGATGATTAGTGATGTTGAGTATTTTTATAAGTCTATTGGTCATCTATGTTTTCTTTTGAGAAATGTTTATTCAGACCTTTTGCTCATTATTTAGATGAGTTATTTGTTTTCTTACTATTGAGTTTCTTGAGTTTGATATATACTTCAGATATTACCTTTTATCAGATGTATACTTTCCAAATGTTTCTCCCATTTCCTATGTTGTCTCTTCACTCTGTTGCTTCCATTGCTATGTAGAAGAATTTCTTGTTTGATATAATTCCATTTGTTTATTTTCACTTTTGTTCCCTGTGCTTTTGGGGTCATATTTTAAAAAATCTTGCCCAAACCAATGTCATAGAGGTTCCTCATATGTTTTCTTTTAATCATTTTATGGACTTAGGTCCTACAATTAAGTATTTACACTACTTTGAGTTGGTTTTTGTCTATAGTGTGAGATGAGGCTCTAATTTCATTCTTCTGCCTATAGATACACAGTTTTCCTAATGCTATTTATTGAAGAGACCATCCTTTCCCTATTATCTGTTTTTATAAACTTTGCTGAAAATCTATTGATCATAAATGCTCAAATTTATTTCTGCATTCTCTATTTTATTTCATTGATCTGTGTGTCTGTTTTTATGCTAGTGTCATGCTGTCATGAGTACTATAGCTTTGTAGTACATTTTGAAGTTAGGTATTGTGATGCTTCTGGTTTGTTTTGTTTTCCTCAAGATTGTTTTGGTTATTTGGGATCTTTTGTAGTTTCATTTTAATATATTTTAAAATGTTTTTTTATATTGTGTGAAAAACATCCTTGGAGTTTTTATAGGAATTATATTGAATCAGTAGATCAGTTTGGATATCATAAACATTCAACAATATTAATTTTTCTACTTCATTCATGCAGATAGCTTTTCATTGATTGGTGTCTTCTTCAAGTCCTTCAAGCATATATTATATGCTTTTCTCTTGCTGCTTTCAATATCCTTTGTATTTGATTATTCACTGTTAGACTGTAATATGTCTTAGTGTAGTCTTGTTTGGCCTTCCTCTACCTGAATATTTGTATTTTTCCCCAGACTTAAGCAGTTTTCTGCTATCATTTTATTAAATAAGTTTTCTGGCTTTTTCTTTCTGTGTTTTTCTTAAACTTTTATAATTTGAATATTTCAATCAGAGCTATTAATCTCAGACGATTAATTTCATAATGGATATCAGAAATGTGATTGGAATTGAGAACTATTCACCTGCTAGGTTACTTATATATCCATAGAAAAAAGGTTATAGTCACAGTTTTTGCTTTTTTGACTTTATTTTTGGATAAATATAATTTTGTAGGAAATAATTTCACTTATATGTCAAAAAGTTTTGATAGTCTCCTGTTTTTCATTCTCATGTTCCTTTCTGGTAGTACAACACTAATTAATACACTAGTGCACAAAGATAATTTTACCCTCCCTCAAACTCTACCCCAATTCTAAAACAATGGTGTTGCATAGCTACTGACAATTTTCTATATTACTCTGAAATAGTACGAAAGAGGTATTCAAGTGGTATTTTACTAAGTATTTTACATATTATAAATTTGAATTTGTAATTTGTAATGTCATTGAATTTGAAATCCAAATGTCATACCTATTTTAAAGTAAATAGGTATTCTAAAGAAAGAGGTATTCTGTTCCTCAATAAAACTAAGGAAAGCAGGAGTGGTATGTATAATAAAAATCTTGGTTATGTTTGTAATTGGACTTTTCCTTGGCCACTCCCACAGTTAGACTGGAATAGCAAGAGCATTAACAACAAATTCAGACATAGCCTTATCCACAGCATCACCTCACTGTATCAATATGTGTGTGTGTGTTTGTGTGTGTTTGTGTGTATGTGAAAGCATATTTTCATTTGAGCCCAATTTTCTATTTTGAGATAGACATTCTGAATCATACTGTTAAAGAAAAAGTATTTTTAAGGCAAAAAACTTTAATTTACTGAAAGAATATCAGTTTTTTATTTTATTTTTTGAATTATTTTTTTAAACAGTCTCGCTCTATTGCCCGAGCTGGAGTGCATTGGCACGATCTCAGCTCACTGCAACGTCTGCCTCCTCTGTTCAAGTGATTCATCTGCCTCAGCCTCCTCAGTAGCTGGGACTATAAGTGCACACCACCATGCCTAATTTTTGTATTTTTAATAGAGACGAGGTTTTACCATGTTGGCCAGGCTGGTCTTAAACTCCTGACCTCAAGTGATCCACCCACCACCACCTCCCAAAGTGCTGGGATTACAGGCATGAGCCACCATGCCCGGCCAGAATATGAGTTTTTTAACTGAAGTTAAATGCTCATTATTTCTAATACATAATTATAACTGACCTAAGCTATCTACTGTATATCTAATTTTTTTGAGAATTCTTCATGCCTTGTCTCATTTTTTCATTCTCTTTCTCAACTAATGCTACTGAGATAAAAATCAATGTCCTTTCATAAGGCAATCAAAATTAAATTCAGACAGTTTCAGTAACTATCATTTTATTGTATACTTAAAAACTCAAGAAATAAGAGACAGATTACTCATGTATATAAGCTCCTAGAAACTAGTTATATTTTAAAGATGATGAAATATTACCTATCAATTAAGTCAGAGATATGGACAAGTTTTGACCTGTTAATATATCTGTGGCCCTCAAAGCCATCACCCTCTTCCCACCCTCCACCCTTCAGTAGGCCCCAGTGTCTGTTGTTCTCCTCTACGTGTCCACGTGTTCTTATCATTTAACTTTCACTTATAAGTGAGAACATGTGTTTTTTTGGTTTTCTGTTCCTATATTAATTTGCTAAGGATAATGGCCTCCAGTAGCATCCATGTTCCTACAAAGAACATGATCTCATTCTTTCTTTATGGCTGCATAGTATCTATGATATATATGTACTATATATTCTATATCCAGTCTCCCATTAATAGACATTTAGGTCAGTTCCATATCTTTGCTATTATGAATAGTGCTGGAATGAATATATGCATGCGTGTGTCTTTGTAGTAAAATGATGTATATTCCTTTTGGTATATATATGAGTAATGGGATTGCTGGGTCAAATGGTAGTTCTGATTTTAGGTCTTTGAGGACTTGCCACACTGTCTTCCCCAGTGGCTGGACTAATTTACATTTCCATCAACAGCATATACGTATTCCTTTTTCTCCATAACCTCTCCAGTGTCTGTTATTTTTTTACTTTTATTTATCTATTTACTTATTTATTTAGAGACAGAGTCTCACTCTGTCACCCAGGCTGGAGTGCAGTGGCAAGATCGCAACTCATTGCAACTTCTACCTCCCAAGTTCAAGCAATTCTCATGCCACAGCCTTCTGAGTAGATGGGAATACAGGCATGTTGCATCACATACAGCTAATTTTTGTGTTTTTAGTAGAGGTCAGGTTTCACCATGTTGGCTGGACTGGTCTTGAACTCCTCACCCCAAGTGATCTGCCCTCCTCAGCCTCCCAAAGTATTGGGATTACAGGCATGTAGCCATATTAGTATGAGATGGTATCTCATTGTGGTTTTGATTTGCATTTCTGTAATGATCAGTGACGTGGAGTTTTTATTTATATGCTTATTGGCCACATGTATGTGTACTTTTGAAAAGTGTTTGTCATGTCGTCTTCCTGTTTTTTAATGGGGTTTTTTTTTCTTGTAAATTTGCTTGAGTTCCTTATAGATACTGGCTATTAGACCTTTGTCAGATGCATGGTTTTCAAAAGTTTGCTCCCATTCTTTAGGTTGTCTGTTTACTCTGATAAAACCAAATTTCTTATTTCAATGTTCTATGTGAGCCAGCTCAAATTTACGTTTCAGTATGTATCCTTCCTATTTCTCAATATACACTGTTTTTCATTAGTGCTTTTTAATATCTATCCTTCCTACTTCTCAGTATGCGCTGTTTTTTGTTAGACTTGCCCATAGTCATAGTTTTCAACTATGACTATCTCATGTCTACCTTGACCTATTTTCTCAGCTGCTATGCCTTTACTAAAATACTTTTCCTGAATCTACACATATTTTAACTTCTACTTTTTATAAGAATGTGACACATCCCCCAATGACTCCAGCAGATGGTTATTGCTTTTTAACTTGAGTCCCTGCATAATCACTGACCTTAATTCTTACTTAGCATCTTGATGCATGAGTCAATGACAAAATTAAGAGGTGACAGTTTTTCTCATACATCTAATTATGCCTCAAAGTGTGTAATAAGCAACCTTACAAATGATTGGAAAATATTTAATTGCCAGTTATTATATGGTCTTTTAACTGTTGGGTGAGAGCAGAACCAATTAGTCACAAAATTGATTTACTTTCTAAAGAAAGAATAATTTGAGGATATTTTTAAACTTTAACTTGAAGCAAGTCACTTGTATATTTTGCATATAAGACAAAAAGTAGAAAACAAAATCTATGTTATAAACCTAGAGTCCAAAATAAGTGGCTAGCAGTCTAATTGGTTTGATTTTCCTCTCTACATAGTGTTTTCAATGGATCTGAACTTAGGCTGTTATTAAGGTTTGATATAGAGACAAGTAATTTACCAATTTCTTAACAGGAATGTTTTCATGTCTTTATTTGACTATATATTTTGTGAGTTGAAAACCATATGTTCAAAGCTATAAAGTGAAATAGTAATAAACTGTACAAATTTGATGATGAAAACAAAGAAAAGTTAATAGATATATATTAAAAAAAACAGTTAATAGAGGGTCTTGAAAATACAGGGAAATAAGTTTTAGTTAGTTCCAACAGCCATTTGAAATCTTCTCTTTTTTAAACAAGAAAATGATGAGGTGACTATATTTAAGAAGGACTCTTCTACTAGTAATATAAGTACCTGAAAAAAGTTCCGGTCAAAATATGTTCAAGAATTATAATGTCATTAAACAGGAGACAGATTGCTATGAATAGCAAAGAAAAAAATTATTATAACATAAAATCTTAAAATTTGATTTTTAATTTGAATAAAGATTGGATGAGAAAGAAAAAAAACCCTCAAGATTGCTAAGTTTGTGTCTTTAGAAAATGAGACATTATTTATCCTATGAATATTAATAGAGAAATTATTGGTAAATGAAAGTATTAGTTTTCTACGTTTTATAATTATAAATAAGCTTCTTGTGTTTAGTAAACTAATAGAAAAATCTGTTTTTAGAATATTTCATACCTCGGACTCAAGGAGGTATGAATCATTTTCAGAGTTAGAGATGAAACACAAAGTCTGGTCTGTGGTAGATGGAATCCAGATTTGATGCTGATATAGATTTAGCAAGTCAAAAGAGCCCAGGTAGCAAGAATTGGGTGGGTGACCCAACCAGGCAGTCAGGCAAGCAGTATGTGAAAGTTCTTGGCAGTTTCTAGGTGGGTGACCCAGCATGCAATCAGCAAGTGTAGCATAAAAGCTGGGCAATGACCCCAGGTGGTGGGAGTCAGCATTTATCAAAGACATTCGGCAGTGGACAGAAGGCACCAAATCTCTGGATTCAGTTTTATGGGTAGCAATCATCTTTAGAAAAATGAAAGAGACAGCAGTGGCTGGTTCCTAGAGGAACTATGGGATTGGACAATCACATCACAATGTGGAGTTTGACACAGGGCTCAAGACAGAGAATGTGGTAGTTAGGAGCTCAGTCATAGCAAACCTATGCAGGAGAGAGGAGCCATCGGCAAGACTTCTCTGAAACGATGGTCTTGATATCCTGATATAGAACACCTTAGAGCTCCCTTGTCAGGGAGGGATTACATTTAGAACATCATGAAATCCTTAGGTGCCCACCTGTGAGAATTAAATGTACTATTTGAAAGTCCTCAAGATCAAGGAGAAAAGCAGCCAGTATCAAAGGTTTAAAATAAGAATGATTTGTTTTCAGGGTAAACAAAGAGTATCACTTTGTCAGTTAAATTGTTTTAATAAGTCAAATTTGGCTTATTTGAAAAAAGAAGTCCATTATCATGTATTTTAGCAGTCATTAGTGACCTTGGACAGCATCAAACTTACTTGCAAGAGGACAGTTACTGTACAGTATACATTTAATAATAATTTTTCTTCTTTTATTTAAAATCTCAGTGAAAGTAACCTAGGTTTTCATTTCTTCTGAATTCTTTCAAGTAGTACCACACATTTAACTTCATCAATGGAAGGAAAAATCATCTGTTTTAAAAGATTCCTTTATTGAAGCAAATAGGGTCACTACTCACTTAAAAAATTGCCAAAATTGTATGAAAGTACATTATAAAATAAGAATTAAAAAGTTGAGAAAATATATACCAGAAATACATGTTTCTCTGTACATCAGTCTTTATTATACAGTTTACACAAATACGTAAAGTATTCATTTCCCGATTTCAGTCGTATAGACAAGACATATTCACAGTTATCTGCCTTACAAGGCAGAATGCAATATATGCCATGCCAACGTTACTGTGCACAAGGGGAACAAAGACAGGGTGACAGTAATTCTTCCTCTAGGAACTGGGAAAACTTTAACTGAGGATGTGACATTTGAGTCCTCTGTGATCC
The DNA here is from genome assembly GCA_004027715.1 of Plecturocebus donacophilus. Lineage (NCBI taxonomy): Eukaryota > Metazoa > Chordata > Mammalia > Primates > Pitheciidae > Plecturocebus > Plecturocebus donacophilus. The sequence goes on along the minus strand of PVKP010016171.1, from coordinate 21,872 downwards.
CTGGACAGAACAGTAGCAAAGCTAGCTGAGCACTGTATTCTAGGCCATTGGATTGGCATAAGCTAAGACTTGGCTGAAAATATCAGGACATTTTTGAGAATGATAAGTTGCCTGTGTTAACTGAATTATTAGGTAAATGAGGAATAGCAGAACATAAAGCCCCTATCCTGTTATAGAACATTAGACTTCATTCTGTTGAAAATAGGATACCATTAGAATCACTGAGGATTTTTAATCTAGAAAGTGACATGATCAGAGATGGAATTGAAGGAAAATATACTGTTTGAACCTGGGAGATGTTTTGAGGAGACCAATTAAAGAATCTATTACAAAAATACAAGCATACTAATGACTGTAACTTTAAGGTATTTATTTAGTATATTAGTGTATGCTAAAAATGTGCTAATCATTTATAAGCACACAACAATACTGAGAAGCAATATTTTCTACACTTTGAAAGAATAAAATGAGGCTTAGCAACATTAAGATAGTTGTCTAATACATGGCTAATAAGTGACAGAACAAGGGACAAACTCAGAACTATCTGTCTTGACTGTCTAAACTCTCTTTTAAAAGACAATGGCTTGGGCTTGGATTAGAATCTTAACTTCTGCACCTATTAGTTTGCCATAACATAATCTCTTCAACCCTCAAATCATATATCTGTATCACCAATGTAAAGCAACCCAATTCAGAATATTGTGGTGAGTATTGAAAGAGATAAGGAATGGAAAGTAGCTAAGACAGAGTTGGGCCTGTAACATAGACTCAGTTTGGCTTGGTGGCAAACAGAATAGAAAAGGAAGATCAGAAAAGTTCATGCAGAAGTAGAATTGACAAAACTTAAAAATGTACTTAATGGAGGAAAGAAAAAGAAGCTGGAAATACAATGTCATCACATTGCATTGTTTTTAGCCTGGGTGTGTTTATCAAAATGTATGGAATCAGACAGAGGTAAAGGTGCTGGAAAGATGAGGAGTTTGATTTATATTCTCATAATTTTAATGCTCCTTACACAAATACACATGGTGTCTTAAAATAAATTAAATTATCATGGAAAATAGCAACTAGTTTACATAATCCCAGGCGAGCTAGAATATATTTTTATTATCATTTGGAAAAGAGTTTAAACTGTCAGTGTAGTCATAGACACCGCCTTTTGTTTTTATTCAACTTATCATTATTCAAGTCTACTCTGAGCCTAGCTCTAGAGCATTGCTGGGATTGATGATTTCCACCCATCACTTTTTCTCCCCCAAATAAATCAAATGTCTTCTGATGCTTTTTCTTTACTTTTATAATTTTGAAACATTTCCTGCATTCTAAAGAACATATATGACAAACGTCTATAACTTAAAAGATAATGATAAAAACAGCTTGGCACAAACCATTTAGTTTAGAATAGAGAATAATACCACCACCTTTCCAATCATGTCACTTTTTTTCTACTACTGCAGAGGCAAAAAAAGTCCTGAATTTCAAGTGTATCACTGTCTTAACTCTTTTTTCACTTGTATCACATAAAAGAGAATCCCTAAACAACAAATTGTTTACTATTTTAGAGGTTTTTAATTTGAATTTATATGAATATATTTCTACCATATATATTTTCTTCAAATTGCTTTTTCTCTTACTTTTACCCCTGTGGTTCATCCACATTGATACAGCTCTAGTTCACTAAATTCATTTTCTTTGTAGTATTTACTACTTCCAATGATGGCATTGTCAAATATTAAAATTTTTGCACCGATTATTTGGATGCATAGCTATTCTTGCATTTGATTTCTATTCCTTTTTTATACAGTTTGTGTACTCTGTATGTCTTTTTCTCACTTTTATTTAGAATTATTTTTATATTAATTTTTTTAAGTTCTTATATAGTCTGTTTCTTAACAACTGTTGATGACATATTTGCAGATATCTTCTCCTAATGGCATTTTTCATGTCTTTTTACATCTTTTAATGATGATATTTGATTCATAAAACAACTTAATTTTTATTGTAGTTAAATATGTCAATATTATCATGCAACACTTGTGGGTATTTTTTGTATGTATATTTTACTGCCTCTAGAAGTTTGTGTAATACTGGCCCTATTTATTATTTGAAGATTTTCTAAAATGATCTGAGCCTGAACATTTAATTTTGAAATGCATTAAAAAATATTAATTCTTTTTTATTTTGCTTATGGTATATTCTTTCTCTTAATATCCTCATGAGTTGCTTTGTAGTTTATATTTTCAAGAAATATTTCGATTGACTTGCTTAAAAATTCTAGTTTTAAGTTGTTCATAATAGACCATTATTATACTTTAAAACTCTCTACCCATTACATCACATTTTTTTTCAAATGTTGTTCATTATTGTTTTCTCTCTTGACTAATCTATTTGACAGAAAATGGTTCATTTCATTTTTTGTTTTCTTAATCCTCACAATTTTGTCTTCCTCTTCTGTTTCAATATTTGCTTTTTTCCTTGGGCATTCCTTCCTTTTATAATTTTTATGAAAGAATGAATGGTTCAGTCTCACTGGGGTTCTGGGTGCCACTAGAGTATGCAAAAATACTCCTGCAGCTAGCTCAGTATCTGCCCAAATGGCTTCCCAGTTTTGTGCTCGTAACCCAGGGCCCTGATGGTGTAGGCGCACAAGGGAATTTCCTGGTCTGTGGGTTGCAAAAACCATGGGAAAAGCATAGAATCTGGGACAGAGTGCTCCATCCCTCACAGCACAGTCCCTTCCTGCTTCCCTTGGCAAGGGGAGGATGGTCCCTGGCCCCTTGCACCTCCCTGGTGAGGCTACCCCTCGCCCTGCTATTGCTTGCCCTCATTGGCCTGAACCCACTCTCTAACCAGTCCCAATGAGATGAACCGGGTAATTCAGTTGGGAATGCAGAAATCACCCACCTTCTGTGTTGGTTTTGCTGAGAGCTGCAGACCAGAGGTGTTCCTATTCTGCCATCTTGCTTAACTCCTCACATCTAATTTTTGATCATAATTTTATTTTTGACCTTTAAATCAAATATAAGTATATTCTTAAGTTTTCTTGATGTATAAAGTCTTTTAATTATCCTTTAACAACTTATTTTCTAAGACATCATGATCTGCATATTCAATCTTTTCTAATTTATTGAGATTGGCATTATGGAGTAGTGTGGCATTAATTTTCCTTGAGGTTATTCCTACAGGTGTGCATGAAAAGGGTCCATTTTCAAGTTATCTAGTTATTATGGCTATCTACTTATCATCTTTGCACAAGACTGCTAATTGTATTATTTAAATGCTTTGAATCTTCTTTATATTTTTGTCTGTTGATCTGTAAATTTTTTATCTGCTTGATCTATGAAACATATGTCAAAATCTCCATTGACTATGATAAGTTTCACAGCTTTTTCACTAATACTTTAAGTTTGTAATTTATATGTTATAAGGCTCTTTTTGGGAGTTCTTAGAAATTTATAATTACTACTTCTTCCTGATGAGTTAAAACTTCTATCATTATTATTCTGAAGTGACTTGAATTATATATATGAAATGCTTTTTTTCCTAAGATTTTGTTTTGTTTAATGTATTTACTCACACTTTGGTAATTTTGTCTACTAAGTCATTTTATGTATACTTTTTATTCCCAGCCTCTGTGTGTCCTATGGACATTGTTGTGTCTCTTGGAAAAAGAATAGAAGTAGATATTTTTTTTTAAAGTATGACAATATAGTTTTTTACTAATGAATTTAATTAGATCTTTGGATGAACATAATAGAAAAGCAATAATCAAAGAGATAATAGCTGTGACTTTTTCAAAATCAATGAATGACAATAATTCTCCAATTTAGAAAGCTTCCTTACAAAATCTTCAGTAGAATAAAACACAATTAAATCTCTATGTAAGTACATTTTAATGACACAAAATAACAAAAGACTGATTACAATTTTCTGAAGACAAAAAAAAAAAAAGGCCAGCAGGTATTCTCAAAAGTAGCAATGGAAGCAAGATCCAGAATCATCTTCTTTAGGGATGATAGGTCTTTTGCTTTATAAAAGAGAAAAACAGAGTTATTTTCTTAGGAAAGAAGTTGAAGAATGGAAAAATACGCTGTTCCAATCTAAAAATTCCACTTTCAAAAAATCTGGAATGAAAGTTGCGTGTTTCTGGACATATATTTTACTGAAGGAAATTTAATTTGGGTGTGAAAAATACCATTACCTTTGATAGTTTAAAATAATATTTGAAAATATTATTTTTGAGGAAAAGACTGAGTCCTGACTCTACTACCCATTAGGTAAAATCATGTGCATGATACTTATTAAATCCCTCTATTTCTTATTGGTACAGTGAAAAACAGTAATGGTATATATTCAGCAGGTTGTTGTGAAGATTAAATGATTTAATACATGTTTAACACTAAGAAAATCCCTAATACTTAATAAAAGTTAACTAATTTATTTGATAATATAATTTAAGAAAAATATTCCTTTGAATTTTTTCAAATAATTTGTCATATTTAATTAATTCTGAGATTCACATTTAGTTTTACATTTTAGTATCTCAGAAATCATGGTATATCTTTTAATTGATATCATCTTAGATTTTATAAACTGTAGTAATTTAAACTGACTTTGTTTTAATTGATATCACAATATCTAATTCACTTACCTAATTACCTAATATATGTCCACATGGTAAAATCTGAAAGTTGTCACTATTAGGTATTTCATGTCCTCGTACTAAATAACAAACCAGCAAAAACATTTACTTATCAGAAAGATACTACCATATAAAACAGAAGTACTTCTTTCAAATGTTTATTTTTAAGAAAAGTAGGAAGTATATTTAATATAATTTTCATGATCCAGTCAATGCAATTGCAAATACGTATTATGACTTTGGAATGCACCAAATCATACGACATACTTTTAAATGACCAAAAAATGATTAATCTGTTAAATGTTAAATTACAAAAACAAAAACAGTTCCTGAAGCCCATACACCAAATTTAAAACTTTCCTAGCTATTTATTTAGTATTTGCTAATGTCAAGGCACTAATATTATTTAAATATTTTAATCATTATTTGTTGAACATAATATATAATGTTAAGTACTTTGGCAATAATTATAAAGAAATTCTCATCAAAGACAATGAATTAAATAGAATTTATAGAAAGTATATGTAAAAAGCATTGCATTATCTTGAAAATAAACATTTTAGACCTATAAACCCAAGCTTTCTTGGAATTTCTAAAGACATATAATTGAAAAGACCATGCAAAATTTGTTAAGCATGTTTCTTTTGATGTCAAACTTAAATGTATTACAAACAAACAAAAAATAGCATCTGTGATTTTATTTCCTTGCAAATAAATCTTGTGATATTTTGCAAAAAAAATTCGATGTCTATAGTGCTTTATGAAATTCATAGCACACATCACTATATCTCTTGTTCTTTTCAAAGAAAGGTTGCTATGAACGAAACACCAAGTAAATTAAATTGAGCAAATATCTAGCTTTTTAAAGAATGTCTGTTCATGTTAAGCCTATACATCTATGCAAGTATCTTCTTTTTTTCTCTGAATAATCTAACTTCTCTTTTTTAAAAAACTTGCTATTTGCCTCTCTATTTATCTGTATTGTAGTGCTAATGTGTAATGTTTAATTATCCCTCAATTAATTTTACAAAGGGAATTGAACTCAGTAAATAAGTTGATAATACAAAAACTAGTTTTCTATTGCTCACTTTTTGTTTTAGTTTATTATTTTCTAGCTAATCTATTTAATATTTTAGGATAAACCACCACACACAATAAACATGTAATATATAAAATTAAATATATAAATGATTGTGTAGGCTTTATCACACAAGCTATTTTTTTCCAACATTTAGCTACCATTAATTATCATACAATTAATTTTTATGTAAGCTAAATAGTCACAATTTTGGGGCTAGCGCACATATTTTCAATAATGGAAAACTATTCCAATATACTATTTCAATGTAGCCAATTATAATTTATTCTAAATTACTAATTGAAAGAAATAAATTAACTCGTTTTCTTTCTGTAATGTCATTTGTGTAATTTTAACAATTATTTTAATAATTTAAATATTTATAAATACCATATTGGGACTACACTATAAAAAAAGTAACTGTGTGTATCTGTGTGTATCTCTGTGTGTGTATTTGTGTGTGTGTGTAAAGGTTCATTTGAAGTACTACTGCTAGAGAAAAGTTTCATTTCTATTATTACATAAATGCCAAAATTTATACAGTCCTCCCAAATAATATTTAACACATACCTAAGATGGACGATCGCAATTAGTGCCCTATTACTCTTTGCATTCATGACATAAATTTTGAAGTATAGAGTGTTTCAAGTATTGAAACTCTATCTTACTTATTTAATGCAAATTTTAGTTCAGATATGTATAGCTATTTAAAATTTTAAATGTGATTATAAATCTCTCACAGTCAGTAATAGTTTACTTGATTACAGTTAGTGTTATTATGATGCTTAAAGACTACTACATTGATCTCTCAAAATGATAATACATTTTCCATTTCACAGTGTAAAATAAGTTATAGTAATTTACAGTAAATAGAGTTAATTGCTCTCTCAGAAAGCTTTTCCAAATTGAGCCATCAGAATTTCTCTACTGAGAATTGTTCACCTTAAAGCCTATAAAATTTTTTTAGGCTGCACAAATGAAGAAAATATCTAGCAACTTTTGTAGAATGAAGAAGGAACATATTGATTGATAACCATATAGCATTTATCCTAGAGTATAAGTTAATTCCCCTTGAATTATTTGTATACCCAAAGAGCCACTGTTTATTACTACATTGTATTAGTCTCTACAGAATATAAACAATGAAAGCTTGTTTTTATGTGGCAAATATGGGGACAGTGGAAGGGGAAGTATCTGAGAAAACAGAAGAGAATGAATATTTACAAATAACAGGATTGTAGTGGTTTAGTGGGGATAACCATCAAGATAGGACATGTCAATTAGTTCTTATACTGAACTTTATAGAGAGCTAACCTAGTAAAACTGAGTACCAGAAACACGATTATATAAGTTATAAGGGCTATTGCAACTTCTTCTCATGGATCTTTGTGGAATTTCTTTCCCCTAGTTACTACTAATTAAGGAGTTTAGAAAACCTTGAAATGACTTGTCTTACTTTTAGTGCTAGTGGATAATAGAGGAACATGTAAATGTACCCCCTTTTTAAAAAAGAAACCAAGATATAACATTGCCAAGTGAAAGACTAGAAAAAGCAGGTGAAAAGATAGATGATCTGTATGAAAAAAAATGTCTCTAGAAGTGTTTTTAAAGTAAAAATAATAGAACTCCTTGGATTAATAATTTTATTCACAGCTTTGAGTTTGTCCTAAATATATGTTCGTAGAGCACATCTATATTTATCCTCAGCTCTGAAGCCTGCAAAAGGCCAAACGTATTTCTTTGTAATTCTCCTTGTAAAATATTATATCCAAGTTTCATCACATGTGTACCATAGAAACCCCTTTCCATATGAAGGTAATCACAATGTGGAGAAGAGATACCTTGGATGTCTACAAATATAGAAATGGGGTTCTGTAAGTAATGAGATAAAATGCAAATTTTATTTATTTCATTAAATTATATTGCTCATTCCATACCTAACTTAATGTCCCTTCCAATTTCTAATCTGTTTGCTTTGGTTATGATTAATTCTCACATTACCGTCTTATTGATACAACCAGAACTCAGTTTATTGCTTTGTTTTCTTTCTGTTCTTGGGGATAAAGTTATTATATTTTGGACAGTTACTCATCATCACACTAAGGAATAGCCTACTACTTTTCTGTTCAGTGCTATTTGATAATAGAAAGATATGAGTGCTTGATTCTTGGCCTCAACAAATCTAAGTTTGAGCACATGTGTGTGCGTGTGCAGCTTCAGAACTCTTTCCACAGTCTCAGCTATTCATCTGTTCTGACTCTATGAAACCTTTTAATTTTTTAAAATAAAAAGTCACAATTAATTTTTAGTACCTGCTAAGGTTATATAATTGAATTCTAAGCTTTCCTTACCACTCTACTTTTTAAAAAATAATAAAAGTTTGGAGCTCCTGTGGAGTAACAATTTCACTTTGTATCATTAATTCTGAAAATAAAGGAAATTGAAAGAGACCTTGAAATTGAAACTGGTTCTGAAAATGTTATATTCAAACGTTGTTCCCTTTACCTCAAAGCAGGAGAAATCAGTTCAAATATTGTGTTCTATAGAAAAGCACATCTTTATTTTAAATGTCTTTAAATTTAAAAAAGAAAAAGAATGGAAGGAGAAAAGTTAAACTATATGCTAAAAATTCAGTACAAACAGTAACATTTAACAGAAAGCAAACATAATTGTTTATATATTGGAAAATAAGATGTAGAAAGAAGATAAAATATCATACTAGGATATTTACCTCATCCAAACTTAAAAAGCAGTCAAATAATGATTAGCTTGAAAGCCCTTGCTGTAGCAATAAAGCCATTACAAAAATTGTCAGATCTACCGTATTTCCATTGGCAATTGTATGATTGAAGCTGCTTTGCCATCCAAATGCAAGTACAAGAATATACACTTAGGGTAACAACATGATTGAATATCATCAACATTACACAAGAAATTATTGAAAAGTCACATTCATCAGTGACAGTAATGGCACAGCTAGATGGATAGCTATGAAAAGGTAAAAGTATCATTTCTCTATGTTTACAGAGGAGACACATTGCTTTTGTGAGCTCTACACTTATTTTAAAGAAATGAACTGGAATTTTTCTGGATTTTTTTGTTATTAATCTTTCATTAGCAGAACATGAAATAGATTCAGAGCCATTTTGCATTTCCTATGTTGACTTTCCAGTGGTGTTTCATGATTTTAAAACATATATACATAAAATATATAAAATACATAAAATATATAAAATACATATATATATAAAAGCATGTGTACATTTTATATATATATACATATATCTAAAAGCATGTGTACATGTATATATGTTTTATATATATATACATATTTACATTTGCCTACTAGTTGTATTAATCTTTAATATTCCATACTTCTTATGAGACTTGCATATATTATAGTTAAGCTACATCACGTTAAAAAATATATATGATTTAATCTATTAATTTCATCTATGATGTAGATAAATAGGAACCTCATATCTGAACATTGCCTTGTTTGGTGTGTGTGTGTGTGTGTGTGTGTGTGCGCGCATGCGTGTGCACGTGTGTGTGTGTGTGTGTGTGTGCACATACATAGCTAAGTGGAAAATTTCTATTTACAAGTAACAAAGCCAGATATGTGTATAAGATCACTCATTCAAGTACTATGGTTTAATCAATATGTACTATAAACTAAGGTTCAGTTATAAATGTTAGAAATAATCCAGAAATATAACCAACATTTTCTGATGTCTGCCACCAATACTTTCAAGCTGGCATTTTTCTGCAGGCCATTCATGAGTTGTTACATTGCTAGGAAGTTCTCTTTCTTCTCTCTCTTCTCCTCTCCTTTCCTCATTCTCCCTCTCTTCTCCTTCTCCTCTGCCTTCTCATTATTCTTTCTCCTTTCATTTTTTCCTTCTTCTATCTCTCTGACTGTTTCTCTTTCCCCCTCCCAGTTGCTTAAGGTTTATTCTAGAACACCAGTTTGAAGTAATCTGTTATCAAGAAAAATTCAAAACCTCTTTGTTTAGCTGTCTTCTCTTCCTTTCTAATCTATGCACTTCTACAGGCAGACTACTGTATAATTGTACCTGCATTAATATATTTGTTAACTAAGGACCATTTACTCCAGAGAAAAACATTTCTTATAACCAGAAGACACATCTGCCTCTGGGATTATATAATGCCAAGTTACTTACATATGTAAACTCATCCTGTTTAAGTAACTGCAGTGCACAAGCATGTGTGAAAGAGAAGTGGAGTGAAAAAAGTATAATGAAGTGAAAAAAATCATCCAAAATTATGGTCCTTTATCTTACCAAAATTTGTTGTTGCTATTGTTATTAATAGGACTTACTACAACATAGTTTTCAAAATTAATCTCTGACCATAACTATCCAAAAACATGAAGGATTTCTTTTTCTATAATTTAAGTTTTGAAAAAGGACATCAATCGGTCTTTGGAAATAGGGAAACCATATTAATGAGAAGAGTCATGGTCTTGACAGTCTACAAAAAGTGCTTAAATCATAGAAAAATAAATATTTTTTCTGAGTATGTCCAAAAATACAGTGAAGAGTTTGGTTTTATGGTGATAGAGCAGTTTCTAATAAAAGTTGTATGGTACATTGTGAAAGTGGCTTTCTATCATGCACTTGGTAGATGGAATCTGATTTCAAGTTTATTTCCTATGGACAATGAAATGGCCTTTCACAGTGCTTTATGAAACTACAAATCATTTCAGTTGTTCCCTGGTTGACAAACTTAAATTAAATTGGAAATAACCTCCAATCAACAGTTGTTTGAAACTAAGTCACCTCTATCGACGTCATCAATACTTTTTCATGATTAAAAGTAGTTTTGAAGCCTATAGCTAGCTCTTTCTCTTATTATATGTTAATAATGTAATTTTTTTTGAGACAGACTCTCACTCTATTGCCCACACTGGAGTGCAGTGGCATGATCATAGCTCACTGCACCCTGGACCTCCCAGGCTTAGGTAGATCCTCCTAACAGCCTCCCAAGTACCTGGGATGACAGGCATGAGCCATCATGCCTGACTGATTTTTATGTCTTTTGTAGAGATGAGGTTTCACCACGTTTTCCAGGCTGGTGTTGAACTCCTGAGCTCAATCCTTCTACCCGCCTTGGCCTCACAAAGTGCTGGAATTACAGGCATGAACTACTGCGCCTGGACTAATAGTATAACATAATCTTAATATAATTTAATTATATTATTAGTCATGCCCTTGTTAGTATTTTTCAAATTTGAACATTTTACACATTTCATTTAAAAAACATGACAGTGATAATTTAAGTAGTATTTTAAATATTACAAAAATATCTGTAACTGTAAAACTATATAATCTCATGTGTGTAATTTTCAGTCAGTTATAACCACAAAATCCATAATTTAGATAGCAATGAAGTTATATAATGGCCAGTACAAAAATTAACAGCATTAATCTAACGTGATGAATGACCTTGCTGTTTAAATTAAATGTTGCCCATACTGTGCATAACTTGAGCAATGAATATGGGATTATCTGCTGCACAGAGATTCATTACAGTTCTGCTTCCTTATACTTAGTTTCTGGCTCATTTGTATCTCCTGCTGGCCTTTAAGTGGTACCAGCTTACAACTTATCTATCATCCCTCTACTGTTTCTCATTAACCTACAGAGTCAAGTATTGCTTTGCACAAATTTGATTTAAAATCCAGACTCAAATTAAACATTGAAATCACCAGCACTGAGCCATAGTAATAAGTTAAAAGAGGCTCCCAAATCTCTTTGAACTCAAGAACTGATATGAACAATGACAACTTGAACTCAGGTTAAAATTGCTTTCACTTTAGTTTGCTTTCAAATGAATAAACAGTAAAATTATTTATACACATCAGTAAAGCGGAGGAAGGCAACAAATCACACTGCCACGTGTGTACCTATGCAACAATATTACATGTTCTTCACATGCACCCCAAAACCTAAAATGCAATAAAAAATAAAATTAAAAAAAAATTATGAAAACACAAGCGTAAAGATACAACTTCCTGTTTATTCAAGGATGTATGCCAACTTTATATTTAGCAACATAACAATGGAATAAACCAGTAATCCCCAACCTTTTTGGCACCAGGGACCAGTTTTGTGGAAGACAATTTTTTCCATAGACTGGGAGTAGAAATATGTTTTGAGATGATTCAAGTATGTTACATTTATTATGCACTTTATTTCTATTATTATTCCATTGTAATGTATAATGAAATAATTATACAACTCACAATAATGTAGAATTAACGGGAGCCTTGAGCTTGTTTTCCTATAACTAGACGGTCCTGTCTAGTTGAGAAGGGATGATGGAAGACAGTGGCAGATCATCAGGCATTAGATTCTCATAAGGAGCATACAACCTAGATTCTTCACATGCACAGTTTACAATAGGGCACCTGCTCCTATGAGAATTTAATACTGCCACTGATCTAACAGGAGGTGGTGCTCAGATGATAATGAAAGTGATGGGAGCAGCTGTAAACACAGATGAAGCTTCGCTCCCATGCTGCTCACCCTTTGCTACATGGCCTGGTTGCTAACAGGCTGCGGACTGGTACTGGTCCATGGCCTGGCGGTGGGGAATCCCTCAAATAAGCAACCTTACATGTCAAAAGATGGGTTTTGGATTTTTGTAGTTTTATAAAACAATCTGCCAATGAGCAGGAACCACATAAGGAAAAAAGGACCTAACATTTCAGGATAATACTAACACATAAAGAAATTCTTGGTCTGTAATTGTCAGGTCTATACCATAAACTCATAGCACATCGATTGCCATTGATGTTACTCTGGAATGATCTACAAAAGAAGCTGCAAGCACCCCATTGAAATGTCAAGAGGAAATATTAGTATTTCTGCTCTTTAGGTTTTATCTCACTTTACCAATAACTATATTTTATCTTATATGTGTTTAAATAAACATAAAATAAAAATATTGGTGATAATATTTCTTCTTGACTTAAAATATGCATGGTACTTTTTATAAATATTATTTATATAAAACACAAAATTTCATATTGTATGAGTGTGTATAACTTAGAAATTATGAGCACACTAGAGTAAATATCCTAAGATTTATTCTATTTTGAAAACTATTGCCCTAAGTAAATACACAAAGTCATAAAGAAAATAATTCAATTCAACTACTTTCTGTCGAATAGTTCTTCCTTATTTAGTTAAACTGTTATGCAAGAACTCACTCCAGTGATTGCTTGCCTCATGATAGATACAGGAGTTCTGTTTCTTTGTCTAGTTATCCAATAATTCTAATATTGAAAATAAGCCTGCCATATCTTATTTTCTTATACTATGTTATATCATTTTAGGTAAATTATGCTTTAAATAATGTATTTATTATTACATTTATAACATTATTATTAATATTATAATACTATTATTACTATTATAAAAGTTTAAAACTTTAATAATTTGTGTTATTTTCTTCCTTTGAAGTACATCACAGTGACCTATTATAATTTAGAGAAATTCAGTGGTTAACATACTTAGATACAAAACTCTTTACTAAGAGCCAAAGTGATTCAGATCCATTAGGTTTCTAAACATATGTAATAGTATGGAATAACTAAACAAAAAAGACTTTAAATTTTTAGATATATTTAAGAAAAGGCAGTAGGATTATCATAACTGTGTAGTTATGGGAAAGTAGAAAACCAGTAGAATGTTGATCAAGGAGGTCAGAAGTTCAGAGACAGTTTTAGGGGACCACATACATCCCAATGCATGCTCTTTCTCTCTCTGAGTTGACTGCTTTATTTTCCTGCACAATATCAGAGCATCTTAGGACAGTAGTTATTGTAAAACGTTTTGGTAAATAGTCTAATGGATTTTTATATTCCTAGGAAAATTGTCATATCTTTGAGCATTGTTTTGTATGCGACTGTGTTTATCATTCAAATGTCAGAGGTATACAAGCATATAGTAAGTTATTCCCAAAGTGCAAGGACTAAAGAATTTAAAGGTCACTGAAATTGCACAGGAAAGGGTGTGGTAGGAAAAAGGATATATATGCAGGAATATATACTTTCTATGAACTTAAATAAACTAGATGAAGAAGTTTGGAAATTGATAGGTTTCAGAAAATTACTTAAATGTAAAGTCCTGGAACAATTATTTCATCATATAAAAAAAAAAAAAGCCCATCCTATTTAAGTACATCAAGTGTGTTTTCCTGAAATTTAATTATTAATTATTTACTAGTGTTAATATGTTCATCACTGATTACTACCTAGATTTCTTTGTAAATAAGACAACACAATTTTATTTAAATTGCCTGTTTCAGCTGTGTTTGCTGCTCTCTGGCTCTAAGAGAAACATGTTTCATTCAGTTTTACTTTCAGCCAACACATTAGGTCTCCCATAACATATTGTGGTGCTTCCATTTATTGATAGTTCAACACATGCTGGCCACCCTAATTTTCCCACTGGGCTCTAGCATGGAATTGAAAGTCTCATTTCCTTCTAAACCTGTACCTTTTGTTTAAAGAATACAATAAAATTTTGACAAAAATTATTTGTTATTTTTAAGGTGATTTTACATTTATTGTGTGCTTTTCTGCACCAGGAATCACAACAAAATTTACAGTGACTATTGCTTTTTCTTAAACATCATCCTCTAGACAGTACTTAATAATCAGACTAACCGGGTTAGAATGGTGTTAACACTGTACAAATGTTTCTTGAATTCACTGAATATATGTTGAATGAATGAATGAATTGTATTAGTTTGTTCTCATGATGCTAATAAAAACGTACCAGAGACTGAGTAATTTTTAAAGGAAAGAGGTTTCATTGAGTTGCAATTCCACATGGGAGGAGAGACCTCACAATCATGAAAGACGACAAATGAGGAGCAAAGTCACGTCTTACAGTAGGGCAGGCAAGAGAGCCTGTGTAAGGAACTGCCCTTATAAAACCATCAGATCTTGTGAGACTTACTCACTATCAGGAAAATAATAGGGAAAAGACCCACCCCCATGACTCAGTTACCTCCCACCAGGTCCCTCTCATGACACATGGGAATTATGGGAGCTACAATTCAAGATGAGATTTGGGTGGGGATACAGCCAAACCATATCATGAATGAATAGGTGAATAAAGTACTCTATCCTGACAAATTACAAAGATGAAAATTTACATCTACCTCTTTCCATTGTATCTTCTGAAAGTAAAAAAAGTATTGGGGGTAAAATGATGTTGAAATTGACATCCTTTAGATGCACTTAGAAAAACTAGATGAAGACACTGAAATTTGAACTACTGTTGAGAATATATTTAAACTGAGTAAAATAATAAAGCCAGGTAAGAATTCAATAAAACTAGGAAATACAAACAATAATGTACTGGCATGGGAGAAAGAGTAAATATGGGAAGGTAGTAAGCAATTCCTTGTTCACTAAAATCTCACAATTTATAAATAATTCTATCTGGAATAATTGTTTAACTTGAAACTCTTACAATATAACTAAAATGCATACAATCTAAATAAAATACAGTATGTCACTCCAAGAAGCTATTTCCGCTGATTAATCTGGGGTTTTTCTTCTGGAATAGAGTTCTCTGCATTACAAACCCATAATGTTTTTACATTTGAAGAAGATTGTATTTCATCAAGCCTTGTATAAACTACTTATTTCTATATTCATAAGAATTTAATGCAGTACAGTCTCATGTACTTAAAATGTGACTAATAATTGTTCTTTTTGTGGGAAACATACAAATGAAGACAGAATTCTTTATGAGCCTCACAAACTGGGCCTGTCTCCTGCCAGTTGTACCTGCTAAAATTCATTAACACAGTAACCAACCAAGATAAGAATGCTAAAAACTATAATTTTACTGTATTTATCATTAAAGATGAAAACAAGGTTTCCCATAAAACAAAGTTATTACTTCTTTGAAACGTAGAATCACACTTCTAGAGCATAGCTAGAAACTATTAATTCCCCATAAATACTATGAATATGTCTGGGCAAACTCCAAAGTATTTAATTTCTTTAAAAACCAAGACTCTTACATTCTGAACAGTAGTGTGTGTGTGTGTGTGCGCGCGCGTGTGCGTGTGCACGTGTGTGTGTGGTGTGTTGTGGTGTGGTGTGTGTGTGTGTGTGTAAAGCTTCATTTTCAAGGAAATACTTTGCAAGGAAGCAGGTATAATTTAGGATTGATTATATAGATTCCTACCTATTTATACACATTAGGTCACTTTGCAATATTTGTAGATGATGCTTTCAGAAAAGTTTTAATGAAATATATTGACATGTTTGAGGATTCTAATTCTTCAGGGCATTGAGATAGAACAGACTCAAAATATAACCATTAAGGACATTTCTGCATATACAAGAATAAACCTTGTGAAATCCCTCCATTTGTGTTCTTATGGGAAGGAAAATTTAAACTCTAAAGGGATTGGTAGGAATATAAAACATGAAAGCAAGATATTAAAGTAAAGGTATCAGGTGAAATATTTTTAAAAAGCCAAGGACTCATGATAATAAAAAAGGTCTGGTTTTGGTTTTTCCTCTGATAGAATTTTAGGCAATACCCTCTTTAATATTACTAGATCTTCATCTATAAAATGAAGGTAATGAATTAGAGGTCTCTTAATGGGCTATAAAGCCTCTGCAAAAGTACAAATTGATTATTTTGTGTGGATGTAACCAAGATAGCACAAAACATATGTTTTACATAACCTCAACTTAAAATTTGCCACTTGAGTGCCATAACCTCATATTTTTTCTCCAACATCCCAACTCCAACAATTTTTATCTCACTGGCCCTCATCACCCAAATGTTCTCATTTCCCAATTAGTTCACTATAGATTTAATCCCTGCTCCACACCTTCAGTCGTTGCCCTTCTGTCACAGGGGAAAACTCCATTTCTGTTGAAATCTCATTCTCCAGTTACTCCATATGCAGCTTCAGTTGCTGAAACATATTAGAGAAAACAGCCTATCATGTGTTGATTCAATTTAAAGTGATTACTTTTTATCTGAAAAAGATGTTTGGTCTGGGCTGCTTGCTCGCCCTACATGATTATGCTCATACAGGAGGCTACCAGACAACTGGTTTATGTGTCACCCTAGGAGTACACAAAGACATTCCTAGCAAGGGCATAGTTTTAAGCTAATCAGTGCTAGAATCCTCAATATCCCCATATACTTCTTTCTATACATTATCTGCCTGAGAAGGCACCTGAGATCCTGACATCTTACTGGTCTCTTTTTCCACTTTCTTTTTAATAATTACTCTTTTTCCAGTTTACAGAAGACAGTTTATTTCTCATCAACCCAAATTTTACCATGTTAAAGGTGTATCATCTCTGGGTTGCAAAACAAAAATTTCAAAATGTTGTCGATAGAATATACTGACTTTAAGGATCAGGAAACATATTCTGTTACAAGTCAAGTGGTTCTAATTACTGCTTTCAACAAAAATAATTGAATGTTTTCAATCATGCACTGGAGCGATAGCACAGTGAGAAAGTCCTCCTTTAACATCCGCAATATTTATGTTGTTTTTCTCCTAAGATTATTTCACTAGATTTACTGTGCACACAAAAATTCATAAGGTTGGCTGGGTGTAGTGGCTTATTCCTGTAATGCTAGTACTTCGGGAGGCCAAAGCAGGTGGATTACCTGAGGTCAGGAGTTCAAGACCAGCCTGGCCAATATGGTGAAACCCGGTCTCTACTAAAAATACAAAAAATTAGCCGGGTGCACTGTTGTGAGTATGTAATCCCAGCTACTCTGGAGGCTGAGACGGGAGAATCACTTGAACCCTGGAGGCAGAGGTTGCGGTAAGCTGAGATCACACCACTGCACTCCAGCCTGGGCTACAGAGTAAGACTTTGCCTCAAGAGAAAAAAAAGAATTTGTAAGGTGACTTATACATGGAAATCTGTTGTTTATTTGTACTCTTACGTAACTCTAGAAGAATGCAGTACCCTGAAATTTGAAGTGTTTCTCTTTTCTTTTTCTATAAAATTGTAAGCCTTAAAAATTCTTCTAGACTGAGTTGGCATTAATAACAGTATGATTTTTTATAAAAATACAATAATTTGCAAATTTTCAAAAGGAATTAATAAACATAAAATGTTTTGTTTGAGATGAGTCTCTTAAAGAGACTGATTAAGGATTTTTTTCAATGAGTTTATTTTTTATGGATGAATTTGGCATATTAGAAAGAGACAAGTGCAGCATCAATTTTCTTTGCACAATTTGTTTTTATAATTGTAAATGCTAAAAACCTACCTCGTTTTTCTAACAAATATGTTTGAATAGAAGTTTTCTTTTAGTAATGTGCTTCAATTCTTTTAACTGCTTCAAAATAGATGGCTTAAGAAGTCCACATGGTTATGTCTCATTAAAACAAACAAAACAAAACAAAAAACCTTTAAAGATCTATCAGCTAAACAGTTTATCAGGTGTGGTGCTTCTTCAGGCAAACAAAACAAAACAAAACAAAACAAAAACAATAACAGTTATAAACTCCTGCTGTATAAGAAGATGAGTTACCCAGTCATTAGTTTTTCTCTTAATAAGTTTCAGGAGAAAACACAAAATAGCTTTTTCATACTTATTAAATAACTACTCTGCATGTGAAAGTTTCACATAATGGCACCCCATTTAACCTCATACACTTTTAAAAAGGTTAAAATATCAAATATTTTTAATGCCATTACAACTTGACAAGGCATTATTTTTATGATATGCTTTTATTGAAGGTACTAGATCAATTAATAGATCAATACATGAAATATGATAGGGAAATAAAGATATAGATACATAGATATATAGCCATCAAAACTACAGAGGTGTAAGATTTGGCTCACTTAACTTCTTCAATTTAACTGTCAGCAAACCTAATTAGCAAGGGCAATCTTTATGTCAACTTACCACCCAAATCAGACTTATTTTAGCTCAAAGACCATCCTCATTATTAAATTAAAAAATATTTTGTGTAATAGAATTAAAACTACTCTAAAATAAAAATGCGTTTTGTAAAATAGATTACAAAGTGATCAGAATTAAAATAATATGGATGTTCTTTATCTTTTGAAAAATAAATTATAAGAAGATAAATATATATGCTATTTTCATTACTTAATTTACATTAATAAATGCTAGAATAGTTTCATGTACCATGGCAAGGAATATGCTAAAACTCATGTTATTCTTTTGGTAAATATGTGCCTTTCTGTGTGATTTTGAACATTGAAAAGTAATTAATAACAATAATGTAAAATTCAAAATTACTCCATTAATTTCTATGCAGTTAAAATAACTACATCTACTGTTTAAACATAATGTTTGACATATAGCACATATTTTCATTTTGTTAATAGGTTTTTAAAACATTATATATTTTATAAGATAAAAACAGATAATAATTGACTCTGGATAATGTTGTGATATAACAAAATAAGTTTTATCTATGTTACTATCATATCTGAAACAAAATCATATTATTTTTTTCCAGTGGATTTTGTTCATTGTATTTTGCAAAATTTAGAAGTCTTAGGAAATATTCAAATTCAACTGTAAAGAATGAACATCATTAAGTGCTTAAGCTGTTAGAATGTGCTTTTAACTCTAAAGTGTTCTTGCAATGAATACTGAGGCTATCTGCAATATATTTAAATATATGAAAAAGAAGTCATTTCATGCCAATTTTCTCTGATTTGCTCTCCGTGGAACTTTCCTCAAGTGCAATGAATTATTGTGCTATAATTTAGAGATAGAAGGTACACTAATAAACAATTGTCATTCTCCCATCACATTTTTCAAATTCCTAAACAATTTTCCAATATAAGCTAAAACACAGGCTTAACAGAAATAACTCTTAAATTATCTATCATCTAAATGTATCTATCTTATCATCTATCTGATACACAGACACACACACACACACACATCACACAGGGAAAAATAAAAATCTGATCTGTTTATGGTACTTTGATTAATGATTAAAGGAGGCTACCCTGAAATCAGTAAAATGAATTATCCTTTTTCCACTATTGCATATACTCTGAACAGTTTATCTCCTTGGGAAAATATACCACATCAGGACTCAACTGAAATAAAAGGTATGGCTTTCTTTTACTGAGTGGCAGAAAGACTGCCGTGAATACAGACAAGCACTCAAGAGATTTTTAGTAAATAGAACCTATGGAAAATAAGGATCTAGACAAGTGATTCTCTTAGTTTTGCTTCTCTAGAGGCAGAACCTGAGAAGGAGATTCTCAAGAGAATGATTGAGGAAGAGCTTGGAAATAGGCCATAGGGAGACAGAATGGGCCAGGGCAAAAGCCAAGGAAGAAAGGGCTCTCAGCTAGGAAGTAGCTTCAGTCTTTCCTGAAAGGAACTCCGGAATCAGTTGCAACAGTCATTGGCCTGGATGGCGCTGGGGAGTCGGGGTATATCTGCCTAACTACCAGGGCAATAAGGCTCCTGTTTGGCCTAGATTATAGGTGACTCATCAGAAAAGTGGACAGGTGTGGGCTATTAGCAGAGAAACCTTTCACAGTTGGTGGATGAGTGTACCTTCTGGTAAACATAATTGAGGCAGGATGCCTCCAGATCCACTACAACTATCCGTAACCCTAATCCTTTGCCATTTCAAAAATTAGTAGTAACTCAATGTGTAGTTCGTCCCTCATGAACTTGACTGTAGCATTCTCCCTTTGTTCTTTCACATCAGTTTTTCTTTCTACTTGATAAGACCCATCACATCCTCACTGGCTATTACATTCCCACCTTAAACTAAACAAAATAAAACAAAAGCACTGTACGGAGGGAAGGCAACCTGTATTAGGTGCAGGTGTCCCTTCTGTAAGAGAGACTCAGTGACCTCTCCAGAACAAAAGAGGTCTCTAGGGATGGTCGGGGATCTGTTGTTCAGTATCAGCCTACTACTGGGAGGTCAGGCATTCAACAATAGCAAGGGGAATATCACCCTTGTGAGAGAGAGTCCATGCATGAAATATCTTTACCAGAAAACATGCCCAGTCTTTTTAGAGGTAATTGCTCTGGAAACTACTAGAAGACTCAATTGAAGTATAAATTCCTCTAGCACTCTACATTTACTTCTATCAGTCTAATGAACAGGGATGGGAGGACTACCAACTAAAAGATCACTTAAAAAATTAAATTAGCAGGTGAGGATTTTGTTTGGTTTTGTTTTTTGTTTTGCACAACATAGGCAGCTTGATTTTGAACTTAAAACCTGTAAGAAGATTGGCTTGATTCTATATTTTTTCATGACTGAGACAAATTTTTCCTGTCATCTAGATAAACTTCCTCTTTCCCCTTCTATATGAAAAGTTTATTTCCCTCTACCCTAAAAGGATGTAAAAACTTGAAGTCTTATTTTTGTGGATTTCTCTTATAGACCTCATTCAAGTTTTCCTAAGAGTAGAATTTCCAAGTTGTATTCACATGTTCAACTCTGTTACTATCAAATTGTTCTATAAAATTACTCTACCTACTTGCATTTCTACCAGGAGAGAATAAAAGTTTCAATTGCTTCATATTTTTGTCGACACTTAACATTGCCAGACTTCTTAGTTCTCCCTTATCTAGTGTGTGCAAAATTGAATTTATTTTAATCAAATATGATTTTTCATGATTATTAATTAGTTTAAACATCTTTTCGTGCCTTTATCAGTCATTTTTGTGAAATTTGCCTGGCCTTTTCTTTTCTAGTCTCATTAATTTATACATAAGTATATTGTATTATTTATCTAATAACCCTAATATCTGATGTTCTTGGTGGTCTAAATCTGTTTTTTTATTATTATTATTATTTTCCTTTTTCCTTTCTGCTGACTTTTACTCATGGTGTCTTATTTCCTAACATGTTTGGTACATTTGGTTTTGAGTTTCATCTATCTATTTATCTATCTATCTATATGAGTCTATTTCACCAGAGTGAATTTGAAATTTATCCTACTATTCAATCCATAGTTATAAATCACTGGAATATTTTTAGCCTTGCAAGCATTTCAGTTTAATCACAGAATCTCTGGCTGACCTTCCTCACTTTGCCATGCCTTTAGGATTTGCTTTGTTTTCCCTCAGAACACTAACATGGGCT
>PVKP010016170.1:0-48775 GCA_004027715.1 Plecturocebus donacophilus | reverse complement strand
CTCCTGACCTCAAGTGATCCAACTACCTCAGCCTCCCAAAGTGCTGAGATTACAGGTGTAAACCACCACGCTTGGCCCAGGGAGTAATTTTTATCAGTTGAGGCATGTTGAATCTAGTTTTCTGATGTTTATAAAGACTCCACATAGATTTATTCCTTTTCCTCCTGTTCATTTCAGTGATTTGCGAGTGGTTTACCAGATGCCTGTTCAATCAATGGCATCTTTTATACTAGTATTTCAAAGTCAAGGGTTTTAGTGGATTCTTTTTAGAGGTGGGGGGAGGGTTATATGTCATCTGATTTGGGGGGTTCTTTTTGTCTTGTAGAATCTTAAATGGTCCCTTTTTGTTTCTCATCCCCGTCATCCCCCAACTTCCAGGAGATGCCGCTCCCTTACATCTCAGGGAGACAATGGCTCCCGCCATCTCCCTAAACCAACCAAGAGCAAGATAGAAGAATAAAGCTGCAAAAAAACACACCCTCAACATAACCTGAAGACAAAGAATGCCTAAGCTTCAAAATAACGTAAGTTAAAAAAAAGAAAAAGAAAAAACCCAGTGAGCAATCTTGCCCATCCTGCCTCCCCACAGGCTTTCCGGTGGGTATGGGCAGGCCTGCAAAATCTGGGGGACAGGGAGAGGGGGAGCCACCGACCAACCTAAGGCTGATCTAAAACTGCTGCCACAGAGCATGAAAATGCAAACCAGTAAAGGGTACCCCACTAGAACAGAGCATGGCGTATCTTCTGGTGGAGAAAAAGGGCAAAAAGGAAGAGAGAAACACCAGTTGGCAATTGGACCCTCACACAAGCCAAAAAAAGAACCAAAACATCAGGAATACCTCACTGGAGATTCTTTTTTTTTTTTTCTGAGATGGAGTCTCACCCTGTTGCCCAGGCTGGAGTGCAATGGTGCGATCTCCGCTCACTGCAACCTCTGCTTCCCGAGTTCAAGCTATTCTCCTGCCTCAGCCTCCTAAGTAGCTGGAATTACAGGTGCCCACCACCATGCCCGGCTAATTTTTTGTATCTTTAGTGTAACTTTAGTAGAGACAGAATTTCACCATGTTGGCTTAGCTGGTCTCGAACTCCTGACCTCATGATCCACCTGCCTCGGCCTCCCAAAGTGCTGGGATTACAGGCGTGAGCCACTGTGCCCAGTCACTCCTCACTGGAGATTCTTTAGCAAATGGAAGACTTGACATAATTATGACAGATTAAGACTTTTTTCACAACTCACTGATGAGACCTCTCCTCCCACTTTTCCTTTTTCGCCTCCTTCTTCCTCTCCCCTATCAACCAGCAACAACCAAGCCTTTCTTTGCATTTTTCTTTAGGAAGAGGTGAGGCTGCAGAAGGCTGGGGATGGGGGAACAGGAAGGAGTCTCTTGCTGGCTTTTCATTTCAAAAATCTAGTTATTTGGATCTTTCTTAAGAGAATGCAATAGACTCATAATGGAAACAAAAGATTTGCGAGAGAACACAATGATGATTCCCTCCTCCCCTCCCCCACACTCACTACTACCTCCCATCCTCAATTCCAAACAAAAACATATATAAAATATATATAGTTTTTTCTAGGCTGAGAGGAGGGAGACAGTCACGGGGGAAATTACGAAAGCTGGGACATCAGCAAATCCTAAAGAAGGAATTCTATACCCTCCCATTCTCAGGAGTCTAGAGGGGTGTGAAGTCCTAGAACACCTGTGACCACTTTGTAGCTAGAACTGCCTCTGGACTAGAGGCGAGACCCTAGACAAGAAATGATTGTGTGGCATCTGTAGATTTATGGTCTCAGAGCTTCCCTGTGCCCCAGTATGGTTCAGGAACAGTGCTGTGATTGTTGTGCACAGAAGTTGTAATAGAGTCACCAACCCTGAAGAGGTTGAGCAGAGAGCAATGAGGAACATGACCCAGGCAAGCATAGTGTTAGAGTTTACAGGTGTCTCCAGGAAAGGCAAAACTGGTGCTCAATCTGACTGAGAACCAGATCGTCCTAGTAGACGCCAGCACGGCTGGACAACATCAAGGGCAAGATGGAAACCCTCAGGACTCAGATTGTCATCCTAGGGAAGAGCGGGGAGAAATGACAAATATCTCTTTCCTGTCTGAGTGGGCTTGATTCTGAAGCGGGAGATCCAATGACCTCGGCCTCAATCCTGAGAGACTGAGAATGTGGCTCTGCAGCACTCCTCAGGGAGCCCAGGCAGGGGCAGGGGAGGGTGAAAGGCCCTCCCTATGAAAAGCAGCACTTGTTTGTGCTGTAGCATCTGAGCAGGACAGGAGACCTGGGGGGGCGGGTGCAGGGCAGTGGGGAAGGGGGTCCCACCACTCCTGGGATTCTCAGCCTAATGAGCTGTTATCAGACCAGGCTGTGATGACAATAGACGTGATTACAGCTCTTCCTCTCTCCTCTGGGAGAAACAGCCCAACTGCCAACCCCCTTTCTTTGTTGATTGCCCAGCAGCTAGATTCCTCCTTTGTTACTAGAAGCTGAGGAGGGTACCAAGGACAAGGAGAAGAGCAGAGGTAAGGGGGAAAGAGACTGAGGCAGAAGAGCTCTGGGAGTAGGGCTCTTTCCTTTTTGGCTGGCTGGTTCCCAGAGGGTCCTCTGACTCTCATTCGAGCAGCCCAGCCTGCCTGCATCCCGGGTAAAGTGGATATGCAGTCACCTGCGCACCAGCCATAGCTGGTCCTTCACATTCCCTGGAACAGGGAGACCAGGATAGTTTGCTCCACGTGGGATGCAGATCACATTGTACTATTGTGTGTTTGGTTACATGCCTAGTTTTCCTCTTCCAGGGGCGGGGGGGGTGGGTGTTTATTTATTTATTTATTTATTTATTTATTTTACTTTCGTATCTCCTTTTTTCTAAGTAGACAGGAAGTATTAAATACTAAAAAATACTACATGAATAAATTACTTAACACATACCTAACCAAGCCTGGTACATAGTGGCACGTACCTGTAGTCCCTGCACTTTGGGAGGCCAAGGCAGGAGGATCGCTTGAGCCCAGAAGTTCAAGACCAGCCTGGGCAACATAGTAAGATGCTGTCTCAAAAAAAAAAAAAAAAATAGCCAATCTCTAGTACATATCATCACCTTTCTTACCATATCTGAACTCACTTGGTGAGCTACTCAATACAACTAATACCAAGAAAAGTAAGAACGCACACCCTGCTCCAAAGAGAGAACACAGGATAGAAGAAAGTAATCCCCAATCCAATGAGAGAGTAATTGTCCCATTCTGGAGAACCACGACAGTGCAGTCTCCTCCACGACGGAGCCTCAGTTTTATGGTCTAAATGTTTGTGTCTCCCACCCCTACAAGTTCTTATGTTGAAATCCTAACCCCCAAAATGATGGCATTAAGAGGTAGGGCCTTTGGGGGATGACTAGGTCGTGAGGGTGAGGTCCTCATGAATGAGATTGGTTCCCTTATGAAAGAGGCCCCAGAGAGCTAGCCTGATACTTCTACTGTGTGAGGACATGGCGAGAAATCACCATCTACAAACAAGGAAATGGGCTCTCAATAGACACCAAATTCATGAGTGTCTTTATCTTGGACTTCTTGGCCCCCAGAAAGGTGAGAAATAAAGTTCTGTTGTCTATAAACCACCCAGTCTGTGGTATTTTGTGACAGCATTCTGAGCTGACTAGGACCCTCAGTATTTCATAACCTCACTTTCGCTTCTCCCTCAAAGAACGACAGCTCCTGCCGGAAAGGTCACTGAGTGGCCCTAGCACCTTGGGACTTAGACATGTGGTACACAGACCACAGCATCCGCATCCCTTGCACACCACAGCATCCCGCACCGGGAGCTTGCTGATGATGCAGAATCTCAGACCCCATGCCAGGCTTGCTGCAGGAAACTCTGTACTTAACAAGAGTCCTGGCCCAGGAGCAGTGGCTCAGTACATTGGGAGACTGAGGTGGACAGATTGCTTGAGCCCAGGAATTTGAGACAAGCCTGGGCAACATGGTGAGACTCTGTCTCTACAAAAAATTAAAATATTAGCTGGGTGTGGTGCTACACCCCTGGTGGGGCACACCAGCTACTCGGGAGGCTGAGATGGGAGGATTGCTTGAGCCTGGGAGTTCAGAATCCTGGGAGGTTGCAGTGAGCTGTGATCACATCACTGCCTTCCAGCCTAGGCAACAGAGTGAGACCCTATCTTAAAGAAAAAAAAAAGTAGAGTCCTAGATGATCAAAATGCATATTCAGGGCTGAGAAGCAAGGCCTCAGATTACAGCATGGCAGGGAGGGGAGAGCCCCAAGACAGGGTTAGCTGTGAGAA
The DNA here is from genome assembly GCA_004027715.1 of Plecturocebus donacophilus. Taxonomy (NCBI): domain Eukaryota; kingdom Metazoa; phylum Chordata; class Mammalia; order Primates; family Pitheciidae; genus Plecturocebus; species Plecturocebus donacophilus. The sequence continues at coordinate 44,477 of PVKP010016170.1, read as the reverse complement.
GACTAGTGAGGAGACTGAAAGTACCTTGGGCGGCAGATGATCACTGTATCTATTAATTCTTTAACTGATTATTATTCAAGAGTCAATGAAAGAAAAAACCAGAGAGACCTGGAGTGCAGCATGTGGCATCTGGTGCCAAAACCAGCCTGGCCATCCCAGAGTGTGGCCCATTTAAGACTTTTCAGCATGCAGACATTCACAGGTGATCTAGAAGGCCAGTAGGACTTTATCCACCTGTCACTTCCCCAACTAAGTCCTTGACTACTACCAGCTATCCCTCGGGGTGTTTCCTTAACAACCCCAGCACCCCCCACCCACCATCCTCCCTCCACGGGAGAAATTGACCATTTCCTGCTTTATTCCCAGCACAGAGTAGGCGCTCAATAATTGTGTGCCAAATAATGAAAGTGTTGTGCTAGCAGGCTCAGATCAATTAGTGACTGTAATTGAAGCTGAATGTAATTAATTATATAATTTGGGGCTGTTCAAGTTTAATTCCACTAAAATTACCTCATGGAAACAGGGCATGAGGAAGGGTTAGGAATAAAAGGAAAAAAGCTATCAGTAATGCTTCCACACAGTAGGCACACATTTGAGTTGGATCCCTTGCCATCTTAGTCAATTCGGGCTGCTATAACAAGAACACCGTAGACTGAGTCCAGGCACAGTGGCTCACACCTGTGATCCCAGCAATTTGGGAGACTGAGGCAGGAGGTTCACTTGAAGCCGGGAGTTTGTGACTACGCTGGTCAACATAGAAAGACCCTGTCTCTACAGAAAATTCTAGCTGGACATGATGGCACATGCCTGCGTTCCCAACTACTCAGGAGGCCAATGCTGGAGAATCACTTGAACCCAGGAGTTAGAGGCTGCAGTGAGCTACGATGGTGCCACTGCACTCTAGCTTGGGTGGCAGAACAAAGTCCCATCTCTTTAAAAAATAAAAATGAAAACATAAACTCATAGGTTAGGTGGCTGAAACAATACACATTTATTTCTCAGAGTTTCAGGGGCTGGGAAGTCCAAGATCAAGGCACCAGCAGATTTGATGTCTGGTGAGGGCCCACTTCCTGGCTTATAGACAGCAGCAGCCTGCTCACTGTACGTCTAAAACAGAACTCATCTCTTTTTTAAAATTTTTTATTTTTACAGATAGGCTCTTGCTCTGTCACCCAGGCTGGACTACAGTGGCACGATCATAGCTCACTTCAACTCCTAGGCTCAAGTAATCCTTCCTCCTCAGCTTCCCAAGTAGCTAGAATTACAGGCACACACCACTGTGCCCTGCTAATTTTTTACACTTTATATAGAGATGGAGGTCTCACTATATTGCCCAAGCTAGTCTTAAACCCTTGGCCTCAAGCAAACCTCCCACCTTGGCCTCCCAAAACCCTGGGATTACAAACAGAAGACACCATGCCCAGCCTCTTGTGTCTTCTTATAAGGGCACCAATCACATTCATGAGGGCTCCACTCTAATAACTCAATTACCTCCCAAGACACCACCTTCAAATACCATCACATTGGGGATTCAGGCTTCAACATAGGAATTAGGGAAGACACAAACACATTCAGTCTATAACACTTGCCAGCAATACAAAATTCACAGGGCTGCATCACAAGGGAATTCTAATCCTGAAGCCCATTTGGACATGAAGTCTAAAACCAAGTACATCAGTACCTGGGTTATGCAGCAGTGCTCACTATCAGCAGTGAAGATGCTCAATTTATGAACATTAATTTACCTTGACCCATTTCTTTTTCCATTGATACATTTCTTTCACTTTTGCTATCCAATATTCTTTTTTTTTCTTTTCTTTTCTCTTCTTTTTTTTTTTTTTTTTTTGTGAGATGGAGTCTCACTGTTGCCCAGCCTGGAGTGCAATGGCACGATCTTGGCTTACTGCAACCTCTGCCTCCTGAGTTTAAGCGATTCTCCTGCCTCAGCTTCCCAAGTATGGGGGATTATAGGCACACACCACCACGCCCAGCTAATTTTTGTATTTTTAGTAGAGACGGGGTTTCACCATGTTGACCAGGCTGGTCTCAAACTCCTGACCTCAAGTGATCCACCTGCCTCGACCTCCCGAAGTGCTGGGATCACAGGCATGAGCCACTGCACCCGGCCACCGTCCAATATTCTTAAGAATTTGTAGCATGCTGAAGTTTACACCATACAACTGACATATTAAAATTATTTATTTTAGGTTTGATTTTTACTTTTCAACCTTATTCTGAAACTGTCCTCAGGGGTCAGCTGCCACTCAACTCCCCTGTAAATGTTTTTTTCAGTTCATCCTCTAATCCTGGACACCTATTAAGGGCAATGGCCTCTAAAGTTCTTGGTTTGTGAAGGGATTTAGGGTTGGGAGATATATTTTATGAGACACTCTGTGCCTTGTCCCATTTCCACTGCTGAATGTTTTCCATTATTCATGCCATCTAATCTCCCTTCCACTCTCACAGATGCAGAGTATGTCAGAGTGAAAAAGGCTCTTCAGGCATCTTTAGTCCAGTAGTTTTTAGCCCAGTCAGACCTAACACGCCATTTTTACAACAAATGTTTGGTAATGTCCCCTTATGGTTCTAACTGAAATTCATAAAAATGGCAATATACCTACATACATAATTGTTTGTTTTTTGAGTTTTTTATTTGAGATGTGGTCTCACTATGTTGCCCAGCCTGGTCTTAAACTCCTAGGCTCAAGCAATTCTCCTGCCTCAGCCTCCCCAGTAACCTATGCCTGGCTACACATAATTCTTTTTTCTTTTTTTTTTTAAGATAGGCTCCAGCTCTGTTGCCCAAGCTGGAGTACAGTGGCATGATCATGGCTTGCTGCAGCCTTGACCTGCTTGACTCAAGTGATCCACCCACCTCAGCCTCCTGAGTAGCTGGGACAACAGGCATGTGCCACCATGCCTAGCTAATTTTTTGCATTTTTGGTGGAGACAGGGTTTTACCATGTCCCCCAGGCTGGTCTTGAACTCTTAAGCTTAAGTTATCTGCGCATCTCAGCCTCCCAAAGTGCTGGGATTACAGCTGTGAACCACTGCACCCAGACTGTCTACACATAATTCTTAAAGTCACATTGATACAGTGGGTTGCACTGGTCATTCAAGTGTAGGCTCTACCTTGCCACTGGTCATGTGGTTTCCCAAAATGGTGAACAATAACTCCCAAAGAAACAAATTATCCAACTTTCATGGGAATTGCATTCCCGAAAAATTCAACAGATATTAAAACCGTGCAAAAAATCCTTTGCCTTTACATGTAAAATGGAGTTACATTGTTGATTTAGTTCATTACAAAAAAGATTTTTCACTAAATGCATATCTGGTGGGGCATTTGGAAATCACACAGGTCATAGGAAAATTCTTTGTTGAGTGAGGCTGTGTTGCCCATCTGGCATCCCTGACCCTACCCTTTCAATGAGAGTAGTAATGCCCATCATTGTGATGGCCAAAAATGTCCACATTTCCAGAAAGTCCCTGGAGGCAGTACAACCTCCACTAAGAACCACTGATTTAACCCAATCTTCTTAATTTGCAGATGAGAAATCAGAGGACAAGTGTGGGGGAGATTTTTCCCTAAATGCCAGCATCAACAGTTCTCTGGACTCTCACCTGAGGATCCTTCCCAGCTCCATGAAGCAGCTTGCCAAGCTGAACACTGTGGGAGTAGACTGGACTCTTGCTCTGAGCTCCTTTGGGTTCAGTGCAAATGACTCAGGAGGATTCCCATATCCCAGAAAATCAAACTCCTTATAAAAGAAAACACAGCTATAGGTGTCAGTGGAAAAGTCCCTGAACTAGGAAATGTCATCACATTAAATTAATCTCCCAAACGAGCCCAAGATGTCAGCTCCACATCATCAGAAAGCTAGGAATTTTCTGGCAGGTGGAGAAATTAAGCAGAACATCCTTCTACCTTCATTTATGAGAGCCCTAATGCTATTCCAGATAAAGAAAGGCTCCCGGTTGGAGAGTAAAAACAGCAACTCTGCTCAATCAGTAGCAGTTGACTGGTGTGCTTTGTTAGGTAGGATTCCGGGGTCCTATCCCAGCTCAACCTGAAAGGGTGCAGTGATCAATATGTGGAGTCAGCCTTGGCCATGGTGGCAGTCCCATGCCTGGCATTTGCCATATCTGTTTTAGAACCCCACACAAACCTGATTTACTTTCCTGGGACAAAAGATCAATCTACTAATGCCAGTCTGTTTCATTCCAACAGTTTCCTGGTATAAAATCTGAGGCAAATGTCTCCTTAGTGATAGTTGAATTGCATGATAAACTGCTTTGTTATGTATGGCGGTACTAGGGCCTCCTCTCAGAATCTCACTCACTCATGCACTTAGTACACACAAGCTGAGTGTAAGCTAGATGCCAGTCATTGGAAGTGGAGAGATTTAGCAAACCAGTGGTATTGCATATAAAAATAATCATTTTTCAAGGTCGTTAATTCATAAAATATTATGTGCCACACAAAACTTAACATTAATACCTATCATTTTTCTACCTGAAATTAATGTACTCTCTCAGTTAAGGGACCAAGATGACAGTGTGTAACAATTGATTATAATTAGTGGCTTGAATATTTACTGCTAGGACAGCTATAGTTTGAGGAAAGTGTCTTTAAACAAAATGGCTAAATATTGGTTATCTTTAAAGTTCATTAAAGTGGCTAACCTAGAAAAAATATCTAAAAGAATACACAATAATCATTCACCAAAACTGTATGTTTAATAAACACTTAGAAACATAAAATTAAATCAAATGCTCTTTTATGAATTAATTTTTAAAACCTTTAAAATGCCAAAGGAGGAACAAAAAGGCAAGGCAAGAAGTAATAGGGAGGTCAATGGATCTAAAAATATTCAAACATGGGTGGGGCACGGTGGCTCACACCTGTAATCTCAGCAGGTGAGCGGATCACAAGGTCAGGAGATGGAGACCGTCCTGGCTGACACGGTGAAAAACCCCATCTCTACTAAAAATACAAAAAAATTAGCCAGGCATGGTGGCGGGTGCCTGTAATCTCAGCTACTCAGAAGGCTGAGACAGGAAACTCGCTTATGGAGGTTACAGTGAGCTGAGATCCCACAACTGCACTCCAGCCTAGGCAACAGAGCAAGTCTCTGTCTCAAAAAATACACACACACACACATATATATATATATATATATATATATATATATTCAAATATACTTGATTTTGGCTGGGCATGGTAGCTTATGCTTGTAATCCCAGTACTTGGGGAAGCTGAGGTAGGTGGATCACTTGAGGCCAGGAGTTTGAGACCAGCCTGGCCAACATGGAAAACACCATCTCTACTAAAAACACAAAAATTAGCCATATGGGGTCGCACACGCCTGTAATCCCAGCTACTCAGAAGTCTGAGGCACAACAATCACTTGAACCTGGGAGGCAGAGGTTGTAGTGAGCCAAGATGACCTGCGGCCTGGGCCACAGAGCAAGACTCTGTCTTAAAAAAAAAAAATAAAAACAGGCTGGGCACGGTGGTTCATGCCTGTAATCCCAGTATTTTGGGAGGCTGAGACAGGTGGATCATGAGGTCAGGAGATCAAGACCATCCTGGCCAACATGGTGAAACCCTGTCTCTACTAAAAATACAAAAATTAGCCAGGCATAGTGGCGTGTGCCTGTAGTTCCAGCTATAGAAGGCTGAGGCGGGGGATCACTTAAACCCGAGAGGCAGAGGTTGCAGTGAGCCAAGATCACACCACTGCACTCCAGCCTGGGCAACAGAGTGAGACTCTGTCTTGACTTTAAGTAAACTGGCCTTTGGGAGAACTGATCCTTAGGCAAACAAGTTTTTGGCAATGTGCCTATAGGCAAGTTGCCTTTAGGTGAACAAGAACCAATTTGGTGGCAGAGGGAGGTGGTGGGGGCAGGAGAATAAGGGGCACAAGATAGGAGGCCAGGAAACTTGAAAGGAGACCAGGTCTGAGCCAGGTGCTAGGGAGGGAAGGAGAGAATGGGGGTAGGGAAAGGGTTGCTGTATTAGTCAACTCTCACACTGCTATAAAGAAATACCCAAGACTGGGTAGTTTGACTCACAGTTCCACATGGCTCGGGAGGCCTAAGGAAACTTACAATTATGTCAGAAGGTGAAAGGAAAGCAGGCACCTTCTTCACAAGGTAGCAGGAGAGAGAAGAGCAAAGGAAGAACTTCCAAACACTTATGTAACCATCAGATCTTGTGAGAACTCACTCACTATCATGAGAACAGCATGAGGGAAACCATCCCTATGATCCAATCACCTCCCTCCCTTAACATGTGGGAATTACAATTCAAGATGAGATTTGGGTGGGGACACAGAGCCAAACCATATCATTCCACCCCTGACCCCTCCAAAATCTCATATCTTTTCATATTTCAAAATCAATCATGCCTTACCAACAGTCCCCCAAAGTCTTAATTCATTTCAGCAACTCAAAATTCCAAGTCCAAAGTCTTATCTGAGATAAGGCAAGTCCCTTCTGCCTATGAGCCTGTAAAATCAAAAGCAAGTTAGTTACTTCCTAAATACAAAAGGGATATAGGGATTGTGTAAATGCTCCTGTTCCAAATTGGAGAAATTGGCCAAAACAAAGGGGCCACAGGCCTTATGCAAGTCCAAAATCCAGGGGAGCAGTCATTAAATCTAAAAGCTCTGAAATGATCTCCTTTGACTCTATGTCTCACATCCAGGGCATACTGATACAAGGAGTGGACTCCCACAGCCTTGGGCAACTCCTTCATAGGCTGGTGCTTGAGTCCCTATGGCTTTTCCAGGCACACAGTGCAAGCTACTGGTGGACCCACAGGTGTCTGGAGGACAGTGGCCCTCTTCTCACAGCTCCACTAGGCAGGGTCTCAGTGGCGACTCTGCGTAGGGGATCCAACTCCACATTTCCCCTTTGTGCTGCCCTAGCAGAAGTTATCCATTAGGAATCCACCCCTGCAGCAGATCTCTACCTGGACATCCAGGCATTTCCGTATGTTCTCTGAAATCTAGAGGAAGGTTCCCAAACCTCAGTTCTTGACTTCTGTGCACCCACAGGCCCAGCACCATGTGGAAACCACCAAGGCCTGGGGTTTGCACCCTCTGAAGCAATGGCTCAAGCTATACCTTAGCCCCTTTTTGCCATGGCTGGAGCTGGAGCTGTTGGGACACAGAGCAGCAAGTACCAAGGCTGCACACAGGAGAGCCTTAGACCCGGCCCACAAAACGATTTTTTCCTCCTAGGCCTCCAGGGCTGTGATGGCAGGGCTGCCACCAGGATCTCTGACATGCCCTGGAGACGTTTTCCCCATTGTCTTGGTGATCAACATTTGGCTCCTCATTATTTATGCAAATTTCTGCAGCCGGCTTGAATTTCTCCCCAGAAAATGGGTTTTTCTTTTCAATTGCATGTCAGGCTGCAAATTTTCCAAACTTTTCTGCTTCGCTTCCTTTTTAAACATAAGTTTCCATTTTACATCATCTCTCTCAAATTTAAAGTTACACATATCTCTAGGGCAGGGGCAATATGCCACCAGTATCTTTGCTGAAGCATGGCTAGAGTCACCTTTGCTCTAGTTTCCAAGAAGTTCCTCATCTCCATCTGAGACCACCTCAGCCTGGTCTTCATTGTCCATATCATTATTAACATTTTGGTCAAAATGATTCAACAAGTCTCAAGGAAGTTCCAAACTTTCCCATATCTTCCTGTCTTCTTCTCATCCCTCCAAACTGTTCCATCCTCTACCCATTACCCAGTTCCAAAGTCATTTCCACATTTTCAATTATCCTTGTAACAGTGCCCCACTCTCCATAGTACCAATTGCCTGTATTCACCCATTTTCACACTGCTATAAAGAAATACCTGAGACTGGGTAACTTATAAAGGAAAGAGGTTTAACTGACTCACAGTTCCACATGGCTGGGGAGGCCTCAAGAAAACTTACAATCATGGCAAAAGGTGAAAGGGAAGTAAAGCACCTTCTTCACAAGGCAGCGGGAGAGAAAAGAGAGAAGGAGGAACTTCCAAACACTTATACAACCATCAGATCTTGTGAGAACTCACTCACTATCATGAGAATAGCATGAGGGAAACTGCCCTGATGATCCAATCACCTCCTTCCCTTGACACATAGGGATTATATGTGTTGGGGAGATGAGATCTGGGTGCGATCACAGAGCCAAACCATATCAGTTGCTATAAAAGTCAAGGAGAGGTAGACTATTCTGGTTTCTGGACAAGGTAAATGCTGGTGGCACCATCTGCTGAGATAATGAAAGCAGGTCTCCTGGTCAAAATGAAATTCTGGGAGATCCTGGCCTCCAAGAGAAATATAGAGATGGTCTCCTCAAATATTCCTTCCAGATAGGGCTGCAGACTAGCACATTGGTCCCCAAGAGTTGTCTAAATATCTTTCTCTCCTCCCAGACTCCAGGCTCCTGGCTCACCCTTGCATCCCTTCCTCAGGGACTAACATTCCTTAAGGCAGGCATTGTGCCAGATTCATCCTGTCTCTCCACTTCCCTCTCCTGTAAATGGGCACTGAAATGGATTGAGGCATATGTAAATGGCCACACAATGAGTGAAAGCCTGCCTACAGCCTCCACTGTCGTGGTGCAAAAAGGCATGTGAGAGACAAGGGGGAAACGATCCTTAGTCTCCAAGGACTGCACCAGGTGGGCAGACAGTTGAGTGTGGAAGGTGGGAGTAGAGGAGAGGTGTCCAGAGAACCAGGATGGGAGGCAGTATGAACAGAGTGGTCTTGGAGGTTCTTCATAGAAGGCAGGACTTGAGACTTGTCACCAGTATAGAAAGCAAAGAGCCAGACCACAGATGTGGTTGAGCCTGGTGTCTGTAAATCACCAAGATCAGCCTGTTCAGGAATCTCTAAATGACGGCATAACCCGGAACAGGGACAGAGAGATGACAACCCTCAACCCTCACTCAAGTTCTCACTTTACCCAACCAGATTTATGAGATGAAGAACAGAGCAGGAGAGAGAGGTTTACACACACACACAGTTACGATCCCAGTTCCTAAATTTGTCCCTGGTTCAGCATGGCTCCTATGAACTGGCCAGCCTTGCTTGCAGGCAGTTAGAGAACACCCATGTGAGACTATCCCTCTGTTAAATGCTCCCAGGGATGTCTGTATCTAACTAATACTGTGATTAAGAAAACAGCTCCTACCAACTCTCTGGGGGTGACCTATGTGGATAGTAACTAACAGAATCAATAAGAGAAATTAAGCCTATTCCAGCTTAATAGCCAGCTCTAAGAACCCCATGGGTCATTTGAACACAGGCATGATTTGACAAAAATATATCCACACAACTGGCATCTAGCCAGAATCACATGGGCCTTTGTTTTTTTTCTTTCTTTTTGCTGTTTTTGACCAGAAAATGGAGACTATAAAGTAACTAACCAGTAGCCCTTACTCTCATAATCTCAACAACAGCAATAAGAACTTACTGCAATTTAACCCTGTTTGCTCTCATTCAGCTCTCTGGAGAGTGTCCAGTCTGTTGATGTCTTTTTATTTTCTATCCCTTTAGACGTATAAGCATTCTCCTCTAGACTTCTCTAGGCTCTCACAGTTCCCAGATGGACCCTTAAAGATAATAGCTGCAATGCTCAGGGCTCTTTCAGTTGAAAAATCAGACAACCAATTTAAAGTAATTTACAAAAAAAAATGGGGATGTGGGAAAGATTGTAGATTTATTCGTTCATATTATTGAAAAATCAGGGGTAGATCTGGCCTGTGGGAATGACCACATGCAGAGATTCAAATGATCAAGAAGGCGAGATAGCCCCTGGATCTTCACAATCAGCAGAAAATTAATTATTTTTCAGAGCTCCAGCTGAAAGATGCAGGAAGTTCTGCTTGAAGGCATGAGCCCACACTGAAATCAATCTCTGTGGCCAGAGGGGTGGCCATCTGTCTACTCCCATGGCCTGTGGGAGATGCAGAGGTCGGTACACTTGCAGGAATGGAAGGGAGTCCTGTTAAAGCTGCAAGGGATGCTAGGTAGATAGACTGTCCACTACCAAGCTGTGTATCTACTGGATTTTGTTTGATTGTTTTTGTTGGCTTGCTTGCTTGTTTGAGTCTTGCTCTGTCACCCAGGCTGGAGTTTAGTGGCATGATCTCACCTCACTGCAACCTCTGTCTACTGGATTCAAATGATTCCCCTGCCCCATTCTCCTGAGTAACTGGGACTACAGGTGTGTGCCACCATGCCTGGGTAATTTTTTGTATTTTAGTAGAGATGGGGTTTCACCATGTTGGCCAGGATGGTCTTGAACTCCTGACCTCGTGATCTGCCTGCCTCGGCCTCCCAAAGTGCTGGGATTACAGGCGTGAGCCACCATGCCCAGCCGTATTGTTGATTTTTTACTGTTGCTGTTCCCTGACACGTTCACTGGCACTACTATCTATTCATATTCACCATAGCCCGCTGAGAAGGCCAACCTGCAGATCACCACTGCTATTTCATAGCAGTGGAAGTGGAGGCTCAGGGAACAAAGCTACCAGCCCAGTGATAGTAGAACTAGGATGATAGACTGGACCTCCAGCTGCCTGACCCAGTGTAGGTGACACTGGCCCTGCCCAAAGAATTCAATCCAGGCCGGAAGTAGGGAAAGATCAGAGCCTGCTTGGGACACCTCCTGCCATCAGATTATTGTGGATGTAAACTACTGCAAGTCAGAACTCCCTTCTAATCAGCTCATCAAAACATCTAAATGTTTATGATTTCTCTCCTAAATCCCTTCACAGTATCGCCACTTCTCCCCAAACACTTTGGAGGGAGACAAATAGTTGAAAAAGGAAGAACTTCTATATCCCTACTTACTGTTGGGCAGAATTGAATTTCTGCCAATATTAACTCCTCTTACAAAGATTTTCCTAGAAAGGGGCGTGTTCCAGCATCCGCAGAGGCCCAAGGTGGTGGGTATCTGATGCCCTGCTGGCTGGGTAAGCTCGGAGCTGTACAGACTCCTTCTCTGTGCAGAGTTGACTGCTCAGTGGGTACCCCTAACCAGCTACACCCACTGTAGGAGTAATATAGTTTGGACATTTGTCCCTGCCCAAACCTCATGTTGAATTAGAATCCCCAATGCTGGAGGTAGGGCCGAGTGGGAGGTGTTTGGGTCATGGAGGCGGGTCCTTCATGGCTTGATACTGTCTTTGTGAGAGTGAGTTCTCATGAGATCTGGTCATTTAAAGAATTTCTCTATGGCAGTGCAAGAAGAGACTAACACACAGAGCCACAGAAGCCCACCAGCTCCAGACTGAGGATGTGGTGGCAAGGTAGAAAGCATCCAACCTCTAGCAGCCTTGGCAGGACTGGGCTCTGTGGAAGCACCTACTCCAGCAAAGGAAAACAGAAAGTCAAGGACTTAGCATGTGGTCAGGGGGTGAGAGGCCAAGCTTTGGCTACAGATTACCTCAGTTCAAAGCCTGAGCCCACCATTCATTGTCTGTGTGGCCTCCCAAAAACAACTTAAGCCTCCTATGCCTCCATTTATTCCCCTGTGCAAAGAAAATAATAGTGGTCTCTAGACTGACAGAGTTTCACATGAGTTGAAATTGAATCCATGCAAAGAAGCTAGTATGTGGTCAGTGCTCAGTAAGTATCAGCTGTCTGGCCTGGCACGGTGGCTCACACCTATAATCCCAGCACTTTGGGAGACAGAGGTGGGTGGATCACGAGGTCAAGAGATCAAGACCATCCTGGTCAACATGGTGAAACCCTGTCTCTACTAAAAATACAAAAATTAGCTGGGCGTGGTGGCACGCACCTGTAGTCCCAGCTACTCAGGAGGCTGAGGCAGGAGAATGGCTTGAACCCAGGAAGCGGAGGTTGTGGTGAGCCAAGATTGCGCCATTGCACTCCGGCCTGGGTAATAAGAGCGAAACTCTGTCTCAAAAAAAAAAAAAAAGTATTAGCTGCTATTATTATTAGTCATTTGTTGACAACTAATTCTTCCACTCAGAATGAAGCCTACCTTAGCATTCCCAGGCCTACCACAGAATGTAGTGGTGTGGCAGGTAGAATAAAGCCTCCCTGCCCCTAAAGAGATCCACTTCCCATTCCCTGCAACCCGTAACTGTTACCTTGCATGGCCAAAGAACTTTTCAGGAAAGTGATTAAATGAATAATCTTGAGACTGGGAGATATTCCTGGATTATCCAGGTGGGCCCAATGTAATCACAAGGCTGTTCCTAAGAGGGAGGAAGGAGGGTCAGAGTCAGCTGTGATATGGAAAGCAGGTTGGAGTGACGCAGCCTCAAGCCAAGGAATGCAGGCAGCCTCTACAAACTAAGGCAACAAAACAGATTCTCCTCCAGAGCTTCCAGAAAGCAAGCAGCCTGGCTGGTACCTTAATTTTTGGACTTCTGACCTCCAGAATGATAAGATAATATATTTGTGTTGTTTTAAGCCACTCACTAACTTTGTGGTAATTTGATTTAGCAGCAATAACAAACTAATACAAATGATTATTGTGTCCTGACACAGGCTTCCTGGCCACCTCCTCCAAGCCATAGGTGTAGGGAGCATTTGATTAAAGAACACTCAGAAGGAAGCTCCCTGGACTCTAAAAGCATCCCTTCCAGGTTCATTTCTTCAAGAGATATTTATCATGTGTCTACTCTTGCACACAACCCATTCTTGCAGCCACACTCAGCAAGGACAGAGGACATGAGGGCGCATCAGAGACCCAGGCTCTTCCCATCCTTCCCATGGACTCCTCCAGCCTGTTGGATTCTCGTGTGTAATAGAGCTGACTCCATTTCTGATGTTGACCTCTGACAGCTTTGAAGCCCTGCGCCTCCCACTTACCCTTTTGCCCAGGTCTGAGCCAGCCCATAAGAAATCTGAAGGCCTCCCCACTGGTCGCTGGTGGGGAAGTTCAAGCCAGGCAAACCCTGGCCACCGCATGGGAACCCTCATCCTGGTTCCACCCCACCCACAATAAAAACCAGAGGCATTCTGCCCCAGGTGCCTCTCACCCAGGTTTCACTCCAGATGGAACTGAGCCCTTCTCCTTGAGGAATCCTTTTGCTATTTACTATGAAAGTAATAAAATGTATTTCACATTCATCCATTGGTGCCTATGAGGCCTCAGTCCAACATCCATAAATTCTGGGAAGGGGGACCACCCAGCATTCAACAGGGGAGGCAAGTGCCTGTATGAGCTCAGGCTACCATAGCAAAGTGCCGTAAAGCCCATGGCTTAAACAATAGAAAACTGGCCCCACAATAGAAAACTGTTTTCTCACAGTTCTGGAGGCTGGTGCCAGCCCATTTGGTTTGTGTGCTCTCTTCCTGGCATGCAGACAGCCACCTTCTTACTGTGTCCTCATCTAGCCTTTGCTCTGGTGCCTCTTCTTCTTACAAAGGATGCCAGTCCTATTGAATTAGGGCCCCATCTAACCTAATTAATTCCTTTAAGGCCCAGTCTCCAAATAGTCACATTTGGGGTTGGAATTTGAACATAAGAATGTTGGGAGAACATAATTCAGCCCATACAGTGACCAAACAAAACATTATGTTGTGCTTATTACCTCAAGGTCACAAAATAGCTGCTGTAGTTCTAGAGGTCAAAAACCACACACCAGTTTCCCCTGCAAGAAGAAAGTAAGGGGCAACACTAACAAACAATACATTTATCAACTTCAAAAAAAAATCTCCACCAGATGTGGTGACTCACGCCTGTAAGCCCAGCACTTTGGAAGGCTGAGGCGGGCAGATCACTTGAGGCTACGAGTTCAAGACCAGCCTGGCCAACATGATGAAACCCCATCTCTAATTTAAAAAAAAGAAAAGAACTGCTTGCCCGGAAGCCCTCCATAAGATTCCCCTTCACCTCACATGTCATGTGACCTCACATGTCATATGCCACTTCTAGCTGCAAGGGAGCCTGGGAAAGCAAGATTTCACTTTTCCAGTCTCTCAAGTAGAAGGCAAAGGCTAAGGGAGTTGGAAATAGTCTGCCACAGCAGCTAATAGTAAAAATAAACAATATCTGTGCAGGACTTACTACGGTTTATCTTCTCCAAACACTTCTCCAAGTACACCGTATCTAACCTGATCCTCCCAACGTACCCTATGAGGCAGGTACTATTATCTCCACTATGTGAATTTAGGAATTGAGGTCCAGAGAGGTTGGATTACTTGCCTAATATCACACAGAACCCAGAGGGCAAAAGGATTTGAACTTAGGCCAACTCAAGGGCCCAGCCCATGAGTTCACCACCCATCAGCAGAGGCCTGTAGATGCCGATGTGCACATGCTTACTTTTGGCAGAAGAAAGCAGGCAGTGGGCAGGGAACGAGACCTCCCAGCTGGCAACTGAGTTGTGCTGACAGCTCCAAGAGGACAGGGAACAGCCAGAGCCCTGACCTCTGTCCCCAGTTCAGCAGTCTGGGGAGCCAGGAAGGGCTTCATGTCCCACCCAGGGTCAGCCTTGGAGAGAAAAAAGTCCACAGTGCTGACCTTCTGTCCCTCCAGCCCTCCCTCTCCATGATTACCCACCTACACAAAGGGCCACCAACCACTTCCAACATTCATCTCCCAGGAGTCATGGGTTTGATACAGCTGGCCACCAGCTCAGGTGAGACGCTGACTGGCCCTGGCTGGGCACCAACAGGTGGCTGCAGGTTGGGTTGGTGCAGAAGGTTCCAGGACCACCAGTCATGGGGACTGATCAGAGAGCTCCATGCCAACGCCCCACTGGGGAGTCCCATTTCTAGAACCGCAAATACGCCTGGAAAACAAAATCCACAGTGCCAGATCTACCTTTTGGGAAGAAGGGCTCAATGTTCATGTTTCTGATATTACATCCATTTGTCATTACATTTGTGTGTATGCATAAAGATGCAAAAAGAATGAATTTGTGGTCAACGTAAACATGAAAGCTTTGTATTACCTTCTTTTTTTTTTTTTGAGATGGAGTCTCACGCTGTCGCCCATTCTGGAGTGCAATGGCGTGATCTCGGCTCACTGCAACCTCCGCCTCCTGGATTCAAGCAATTCTCTCCTGCCTCAGCCTCCAGAGTGGCCAGGATTACAGGCGCCCACCGCCACGCCCAGCTAAGGTCTATGAACTGACTTCGTGATCTGCCTGCCTTGGCCTCCCAAAGTGCTGGGATTACAGGCGTGAGCCACTGTGCCCCGCCTGTATTACCTTTTTGCAGTGTATCTGCAGCTTTTAGTTTCCAGAGCACCTTTTAATTTGGAAGTATCCAGGCTCTCTTAATCTTAGAGGCACTGCCTAACGCCCACAGGTGGAGTTCATGAGCTGCATTCCTTCCTTCCCTGGAAGACACCTGGAAGGTGTGAGAGCCTGAAGCAGGGGTCCCAACCCTGGCTGGTGAGCATTAAAGAACAAAAACACTAAGTCATGTTGATATCTTGTTCTCTGGATAGGAGGCAATGAGAGGGCCGCTTTCACCTGGGTTGTGTTTGTCTCAAAACCCATAGCCCCAGTCTAATCACAAGAAAACACCAAATAAACTCAAATTGAGAGACATTCTGCAAAACACTTGGGCAGGACTCTTCAAAAGTGTCAAGCTCAATGAAAGACAAGGAGAGTGAGAGAAATTGACACAGATGGGAGGAGACTAAGGATACATGACAACTGAATGCCAGGGGGCACCCTGGATGGAGCCTGGGACGCAGAGGACATTAGTGAGGAAACTGGTGCAATCTGAAGACAAAACACAATTCTAAAAAGTACCTGACACCTGGCAGGGTGCAGCAGCTCAGACCTGTAATCCTAGCACTTTGGGAGGCCAATGCGGGCAGATCTCTTAAGCTCAGGAGTTCAAGACCCACCTGGGCAACATAGTGAGACCTCCCCCCCCCCCGTCTCTACAAAAAAAAGAAAAAAAAAAAGCAAAAAATTAGCCAGGCATGATGGTGCATGCCTGTAGTCCCAGGTACCTGGAAGGCTGAGGTGGGAGGATCACCTGAGCTCAGGAGGTCGAGGCTACAGTGAGCTGTGATGGTGCCACTATACTCCAACCTGGGTGACAGAGTGAGGCCCTGTCTCAAAAAGATGCCTAGCCCCCATTCAAACCAATTAAATCAGAATTTTGAGCGTGTGAAGCTTTCCACGTGGTTGCTCTGGGCAGGTAGGGTTGAGAACCATAGATCAGTGATTTCGAACGTGAGCCCACGCATGAGAGTCCCCGGCCGGGCTTATTAAAACAGATGGGTGGGTCTCCCCGAGAGTTTCTGATTCAGTGAGTCTGGAGTGAGAATTTGCATGTTTCAACAAGTTCCCAGGTGATGAGTGTGCTGCTGGTCCTGGGATTGCATGTTCAGAACCACTGACCTAGATCCTCACAACTCAAAGTGCAGTCCATGGACCAGCAGCATTGGTATCACCTGGGAGCTGGTTAGACATGCAAAACCTCAGGCCTCATCCCAGACTCACTGAGTCAGAACCTGTGTTTTAACAAGATCCCACGTTATTCATTTATGCATGAAAATCTGAGAGGCATTGCCCTAGAATGAACGTGCAGGGAGAGGGAATGAGGAAATAGGAGCTGAAATGGCAGGGGTCAGGGAGGCTTAACATCCATCATTTCACCAGTCGTAAGAGTCTATCCTTTCTTCTCACACACAGAGAAGTGAAAAATAGGACAAACATCAGAGGAACTCTGCAATAATCAAGCCAAAGGCAGAACTGGCCAGAAAGAGCCTTCACTGCCCCCAGCAGGGCTGGCCAGGGGCACAGTGACCTGGCTGGGATGACGTCCTGCCTAGCTGATGGCAGGGCTGAGGTAGCTTCTGCAGAAGCCAAGCGAACCAGGCCAGGAGGCACTAACTGCAGGAAAAGGGGCGTCGCAGGTAGAGCCCAGGGTTCGACATTTACTCTTCCAAGGGCTGACCTTGTCCTTCCTTCAGTAAAGGAGGGAGAACCAAGGCAGCCTGTGCAGCCTATGATAGACTTTACTCCCAGGAAGGAAAGAGTGGGAGAGACAGGGAGAAGGAAGCAAGGAGGAAGAGGACAAAAAGGAAGAAGAGGAAGAAGGGCAGAGGCTTTTCTGACAAATGGCTCCTTACCAAACAGCTTTTTTGTTTTTTTTGTGAGACAGAGTTTCTCACTTTTGTTGCCTAGGCTGGAGTGCAATGGCGCCATCTCGGCTCACTGCAACCTCCGCCTCCTGGGTTCAAGGGACTCTTGTGCCTCAGCCTCCTGAGGAGCTGGGGTTATAGGCACCCAGCACCACACCCAGCTAATTTTTTTTTTTAGTAGATACAGGGTTTCACCATGTTGGTCAGGCTGGTTTCGAACTCTTAACCTCAAGTGATCCACCTACCTCAGCTTTCCAAAGTGCTGGGATTAGAGGCGTGAGCCACCACACCCAGCCCCAAACAGCTTTTACCGAAATGTTCTGTGGACTTAAGGCTTGTGGGGTGGGCTGGGGGGGCTGGTTTTCCACAGTTCCCATTTGACCAGTTACCAGTGGCAGTGGTACCTGCTTGCTTGACATTCAACACCTCTTTTTAAATATGGGCCCTTCTGATCTAGCCCAAGAAACAGCACTGCTCCCCTGGGCCAGGCTGCCCAGGAAGATACCACCCTCTGTGGTTCTTTCATCTTGTTG
Source organism: Plecturocebus donacophilus (assembly GCA_004027715.1). NCBI lineage: Eukaryota > Metazoa > Chordata > Mammalia > Primates > Pitheciidae > Plecturocebus > Plecturocebus donacophilus. The sequence goes on along the minus strand of PVKP010016170.1, from coordinate 26,848 downwards.
AGATCATACCTGATCACCAGCTCCCAGCTTGGATCCTAGCTCCTCATGGCTACACTCCTCCGACCCACCTCAGTCCCAAGTGCCACTCTGTGTGACTCCATTTAAGACTCTCACATTTGCCTAAACTGAAGGCTATTCCAAACCTCCCAACAAGTCCTGTTGCCCAGGATTTGCTGGGGTGCTTCTCGGAGCCACTTTGTTTTCTGAGATGTTATTAGATGCTCGCAGTTTTGGAGCCCTGCAGCTGTGGCAGGGGAGCCCTGGGCATCCCGTAATGCTGAAACAGACCACCTCTGATCTTGAGAGTAGGCTAGAAACGCCGCAGAAGTTAACCTGACAGCCAAGCAGCACCTCATGAGAGATGAGAGCATGTGTAGCTTTTCAAATAACAGATTTCAACACCCCTGGAAATAACAAAGAATGGTGCAATTCTTCTTATTTTTTATTTTTTGAGATGGGGTCTTGCACTGTCACCCAGGCTGGACTGCAGTGACGCGATCTCAGCTCACTGCAACCTCCGCCTCCTGGGTTCAGGCGATTCTCCTGCCTCAGCCTCCCGAGTAGCTGAGACTACAGGTGTGAGCCACCACACCCATCTAATTTTTGTATTTTTAGTAAAGACAGGGTTTCACCATACTGACCAGGCTATCTCAAACTCCTGACCTCGTGATCCGCCCACATCAGCCTCTCAAAGTGCTGGGATTACAGGCATGAGCCACCATGCCCGACTGAATGGTGCAATTCTAAATGCTTACGTGGTTAATGAGCACTGTACCATAAGCCACAACATCTAAACTTACATATCTGAGGGGCTCTGGACCACGTGAGCCAGAGTCAGAACTCCTCTTCCCTCCATCTGAGAAGAATGGGGAAGAACAATAGCTATGTTGCCTAAATCAAAGAGGCCAACACCTATGTTAAATAAGAAGCATCCGCGGGTTAAGAGAAAGCATTCATCAAAACTGGTGATGCCTTGCAGAGAGACATTGTCACTGCTCGGGGGTGGGGAAGTTGCAGAATCAATGGCCAACCCTCATGGCAAATTCCATAGGAGAGAGAGGGGATCAGGACAAAGTTCACCAGTGTGTTTCTGAACTGCAGAGCGACATCTGGGACAGAAGGTTCTCCTGTGGATTTGGACTCCAGAGATGACTCCACCCTAGCCAAGTAGAAGGCCAAGGATAGCAGCTGGTCAGTAAAAGCTTGCCACAGCCCCAGGATAGGTCAAGAACACACCACAGTGGTTGTGAAATGATAAGGAATTTGCCTGGTCTTTGTGCTGGTTCCTCTAAATCCCTGGAAATTCCCAAGGATAGGAATGTCTGTAATTCATGGCGTACCCCTTGTGGCACACCTAAGTTTATACTAACTAGATGACTTTGAATGGGGGCAAGATCACCCCAGCCTCCTCTGGGGAGGAGAGAGAAACTGGAGATTGAGTTCATTAAGGTGGCCTGTGATTCAATCAAAAGTGCCTGTGTCATGGGATCCCAATAAAAACTCTGAACACTGAAACTTGGTGGACATAGTCATATGTCAAGAAGGTGACGCCCCTTCACCCCACGGGGAGAGGACGTGGAGTCTCTGCACTCAAGCCCCCCCCCCAGATCTCCCCTGTGTGGCTCATGTGGCTGGGCCTGAGTTATATCCTTTATAATAAAACCGTAATTACAAGTAGAGTGCTTTCCTGAGTTCTGTGGATCATTCTAGCAAACTGTCAAACACGAAGGGACTACAGGAATCCTCACATTTGCAGTTGCTCAGAAGTACTGGTGGTCTGGGGCCCCCCAAACCTGAGGCTTGTGGCTGAAGTGAGGGCAGTCTGATGGGGCACTGTATCCTCAGGCCTGCAGAGTCTGCACTACTGCAGCTGGTCAGTGTCAGAACTGCACTGCAGAAATCTAGTGGTCCAGGTCCATCCTGTCTTAGGCGCTGGGGTAGCATCTGGTGGCACCTGCATCTTCCAGGGCTTTTGTCTTCTCTACCCATCTACTCCCTCCCCTCACCCTGCCCCTGGAAATCCAATTTCCTCTGAATTCAGTGCATTTGAGACCCAAACTCAGGCATATAAAACAGCCCAAGGGGCTGTATTCCATCTCCACAGCACTGTAGAATTTAAAAACCATAGGCCACTGTTCAGCAGCTGTGTGACTACAGGCAAGTTACTAAACCTCTCTGAGGCTTGGTTCCCACCTCTGTAAGATGAAGCTAATAACCCCTCCATCACAGAGCTGATGGGACAACTCAATGATGTAACATATTTGCAGAGCCTAACACGGACTCTCACATATGGAAGGCACTTGGTAAACATCTACCTCCTCCCTTGCTGTCTTCACATGGCCCCATCCTCCCAGCTCTTCTTGCCTCTCTGCTCACCCCAGCTAATGTCTCTAGGTGCTGGGCCCATTGGCACCTTGCTGATGTTTTAGATCCCAGGACAGCACGAAGCCAACCATTACACACACCCAAAGTGAAAAGCAAGTAAGCATGACCTTGAACAGAAAGGACATTTATATTTACTTCAGTGGCTATAAAAGACACCATAAAATACACTATGCAGCACACATCCTCATGATTAATAACAGATATTGCAAATTATACTCTTATATACCGGAGGTCCCCGGGTGCCTCCAACTGGTCACTAAGAACAATTAATTCTTTCAGGAAATAAAAGGATTGTGAATTGTCGCTGATCACTGAAAAATCTGCTTGTTGTACTATGAATAAAGAGAACAGAAAATGAGGCTCAAATGCAGGGGTTTTTTGCTCTTGTAAATTGGGTGAAGTAAGATCAGAGAGGCTCAAATACAATGACTGTCTGTGAGAGCAGACAGTGGGACCTGCCGACGACAAAGATGTGGGAATTAGAGTAGGAGGTTAGGGATGTCCAAGAAACAGGAGCAGACAACCAGTCTGCGGGAGAGCAGGGCTGGCGGCAAGCAAAGGGGTGGAGACACAGAAGCTGCAGAGGGACAACCTCGCCACAGTGACAGAGGTTTCAGCAACAGGACTAAGGTCTCCAGGACGACTGGGGGGAGAGAAGTAGAATTCCAGGCCTAGAACTGGGGCCACTGAATGAGAACCAAAGGGATAAGTCAGGAAACAATAGAACAAGGTTGGTGCCCAGGTCACAGAAAACCAAGGTCCAGGGTTTCAGCTGAGTTCCTGGCCTTGGGCTTCTTAACTCCTCCAACCGAAGTCTCAGAGTCTTGGAAGCTGAGAGAAATCCCCAAAAAGCAGGAAGTGGCCCCACACATTGGAAGGATTATAGGGGCAAGAAGCTGAGCCAAAGACCACACCGATACTGAATTCAGGTCCACTCTGACCTCATGGGCATTGTGGGTTAACTCCCAACCTAGAACACAAATCCCAACAACCCGTCCCCGGTCTTGTGTTCCCCAGGTCTCCCTGGGAAACCCTGAGGAAGCAGCAACCAAGAGGAACTGTAAGCCCTTGGCAAGGATCATGAGCACACTGGAAGGGCACTGCCCGGGGTCAGATGAGAGGCTGGTGAGTTAGGAAGGACAAACCCTGCAACCTTGAAGGAGTTTTTATTGAAACACAGTACAGAAAACACCAGAGGTCACTGTGACAGCCATGAGCTCATGGCTGCAATGGAGTCTGCCCCAGATGCCAAACCACCTCACTGAGGTGTGACTTCCTCTGGAGGGTGACATGGCAAGGAAAGGGAAGCCGTTCTCTGTCAAGTTCAGAGACCATGCTCACCTGCAACAAAATCAAACTCCCTACAAGATCAGTGTGCCCCCAGTGGCACCCATGGCACGTCTTGACAATGGGAAGGATTAACGGAAGTAGCGAGGACATCCAACCCAATGGCACATACCAGAAGTGGGAATGTAGGCTGCTGAGTCTTCTTAGAGAAGAGAGAGCTATGCCACAGTTCAGCTCGTGGGCCCTGACACAAGGGCTGCAGTGTGCGGAGAGGATTCCCAAGGGGGAAGAGGATGGTGCCATGGACAGTGACTCTGGGGCTGCAGGTCACCATGGGGCAAAAATGGAGCAGCTGGGTGGACACAGGACCAGGGGCTGAGGAGTGGAAAGACACCAGAACGGGGTGAGGGAGAACACTCAGAGTGCAGCAGGAAACAGCCAGCACAGCAGGGCCAAGACCCGGTCGGCCAGCTTCAACCCCTTCACACACAGGATGAGCTCATGGAGGTTGATCTGCCATAAGTTGAAGGCCTCGCTGAAAGAGATCTGGGTCCTTCTGAAGAATGAACAGGTATTCTTCTTCTTGTGTCTGGAAGAAGGGAAAGAAGAAGGGAGAAAAGAGACATAAAGAGGCAAGAAACACCAGCTCTGTATCATTTAGAAAAATTAAAGATGGTGACTTTGGACAACTCACCAATTCCTTGACCCTAAGGACGACTCTTGGATACAGGATCATACTATACCACTACCCAATTAGGAGACAGAGGAACTCAAATATTTCAAAGGCATTTTTCAAATAAGTGGGATAAACAAAAGCAGTTGCTTCACATGGCATCAAAGGTCTAACAAACCTGTTGGGTAGAACATTCCGACGTCTCTTTCTCCAAAAACATAGTAAATAGATGCCAACCAAGAATCCCCCAAACTCAAAAATAGTCAAAGCCTTTCCAAACTTTTCTAAGGATAAGAATCACTTGGAAACCTGGTCAGGTGGTCCTGGGAAGCTAAGGCCATTATGAATTCAGCCCAGCTCCATCCCTTCTACACCAACAAAAGGACATGGTGAAAACTGGTGTTTATGATGATGACCTATTCAAGACTTCATTTTCTGAACTCTCAGAGGAAGAATAAATCAGAGTTGGCCCTTTCAGTGTGCAGTAAATTATGCTGTAAACTAATTCAATATTTGACAGTGGGTACATGATCTATGTGGTCAAATCTCCCTTCACCAGACAGGTTCCCAGAATGGTCCATTCCCTGCCGAGCATGGAAGGGCTGGGAGTTGAGCACCATCTTAGGCTTCCTCTCTTGAGTGAGAACTATCAGCCAGGGCATGGCCCTTCTAACGTATTCCTCACACTCAGTTACAGAGACTAAAACCCTCTTTCCTCTGGAACTAGCTCCCTGGGGAAGCACCCTTCTCTTCCTCATTAATGCCCAAAGGTGCTGAGGCATCTAAAAAGATCTGAGGCCGGGCATGGTGGCTCACACCTGTAATCCCAGCACTTTGGGAGGCCAAGGCAGGTGGATCACTTCAGGTCGGAAGTTTGAGACCAGCCTGGCCAACATGGTGAAACCCCATCTCTACTAAAAATACAAAAATTAGCTTGTAATCCCAGCTACTCGAGAAGCAGAGGCAGGAGAATCACTTGAACCTTGGAGATGGAGGTTGCAGTGAGCGAAGATTGCACCGCTGTACTCCAGCCTAGGGGACAGAGTCAGACTCTGTCTCAAAAACAGAAAATAAATTAAATAAATAAATAAAAAGATCTGAGATCTCAAGAGAACCTTAGTCACAGTCTCACCTGCAGGACAAAGAGCACTGGCCTGGCTGACAAGTCCCAGGACCAGTTAGTGGAGATACTTGAATGAGGTTGAGATGCTGAGAAAAAGAAAACTTTTTCCTGCAGGGAGATCTGGACATTGGGAAGCTCAGGCAGGGCCCTGTGGCCTGGTGGGGAAAAGTGGAGGCAAGAGCGGGTCGCCCGGGGCAGGCCAGGGGGATAGGAGGGGAGGAGAGGGAGGAGGCCACACTCACTTGGCTAGCGCCCTGACGCAGCAGCGTGACATGTTGAGAAAGGAGCTGGCGCTGGCGCGGGTGCCCAGGGCGGCCTCGATGCCACGCAGCAGGTCATTGGTCTTCAGGATGAGCAGCATCTGGCGCGGCACGTGGTTGAGGAGCTGGCTGATCTGGGGGAGGTAGTTGGCCGCGTTGTTGCGAATCTCTAAGTCCTGAGGAAGCAGTGGGGAGACAGGAACAGATGGTTGGTGTGGGCAGTGGGGCCAGGGGTGGCAGGGGTCTGGCAGGCTGCGACCAGAGGGCTGCAAGGAAGACCCAGGAGGGAGCTCCAGGCATCATGTGGCCCCGCTAGGAGCACTCCCCATAGAGAAGTCTAGCACCATGCACTGTATACCCTGACAAACCTGGAAGGGGATGTCTCAACCAAACGTCTAGGAAAGCATTGGATGTGGCACAGGATGCACTGAGGGAGACCAGGTTCTTCTCCAAGCTTTCTCACTGGCCACCCATTTTAGGTCAGGTCTGGAAGGAGCCCTAGAAGCCAGTAGTAGGTGAGTCTGGTCTCCTACATCTCTAAGCCTAGCTCAGGCTGACCTGACTTCAACCCAACTCCAAAGTCTGGCCCCACAGCCTGCACCCCGCCAGACCTACGCTGCTGCTCACACTCCACTGCTTACCGCTGTCCTCACGTGAGACTGCTCACCACAGTCCCATCCCACCCGTGGCCCAAGGTTTGATGCCCGGCTTAGGATCCAGCATTAGCCCTTTGTGCTGGTCTCACCGCAGCCCTTGATCCACTTTAAGTTTGGGGGCTGGCCTCCCCACGATCCCTGTCCCTGCACTCTTCACAGCTCTAGCCAGATAACTGCTCCCAGTCAAATCTTAAACATGAGTGTGGTTCTGACCCCTTTTCAGTCTCCAAAGATATGATCATGATGGTGACGATAAGCACCATATATTGAGCATTTACTAAAGAAGCCAGGCACTTGGACAATGTTCGCATGTATTCACTAATTTAATCTTCACAACAACCCTATCAGTGTATTATCCCCATTTAAGATGAGGAAACAAAGGCACTGAGAAGTGAAGTGCTAGGAAGTGGTGAGATGGGACGTGAACCCAGGCAGTGCAACTCCTGAGCCTGCACCCTCACCATCTGGTAATACCACACCTCCTCACCTCACAGCAGGACTGCATGACTCCGAGTAAGTCCTCTAATCTCTTTCAACTCAGTATCCTCACCCAAAAATTGGGAATGCCAATACCCTCTGTGCCCACCTCCAAGCAGCACTGGGAGGATCACCAGAGATAGGGTCTCAGGAAGTAATCAGTGCCAAGTCATAATAAGGGGCCCCAGGGTGCTGTCAAAAGGCTTTCCTACCCCCTTCTCTCCAGGGCAGCAGGGCTCTCAGTCCTTTCAGGAGCATGTGTGGACTGCTGAGAACTGAGTCACTGCAAAACTTGAAATGCCTCTCAGGCAGGAGCTATCAGACTGGAACATCTCAACACAAAGCCAGACCTCAAAAGGTGCCTGTGGCCACAGCTACAGGTCCTCTGCTCACCAGAGGGACCCCCATCTCAGCAAGGTCAGGACTGGCCTAGTGACAGCCTCTCAGCTCTTTCACCCACCCAGGCTACTGATGGGGGACAGCTCTTAGAGCAGCAGAGCCTCCAGCTAAGACACATCCTGATGGCAGTGTCTGCAGTAGAGCCTGTTGAGTGTCTACCTGACAGTCTTCACCCCAGTCTCCTTTATTAAAACAACCCAGGCCCATGCCTGTAATCCCAGCACTTTGGGAGGTCGAGGTGGGCAGATCACAAGGTCAAGAGTTCGAGACCAGCCTAGGCAACATAGTGAAACCCTGTCTCTACTAAAAATACAAAAGTTAGCCGGGCGTGCTGGCAAGCACCTGTAGTCCAGGTACTTGGGAGGCTGAGGCAGGAGAATCCCTTGAGCCTGGGAGACAGAGGTTGTGGTGAGCCAAGATCGTGCCACTGCACTCCAGCCTGGACAACACAGTGAGACTCCATCTCAAAAAAAAAAAAAAAAGAACTCAATTTTGTTCACTTGATCCGTTGGGGTCATGCTCCATAGGGAGGCGCAGCCCATCCCTGGCCCCAGCAGGGAATCTGGATCGAGTTCAGGGCTGGCTCTGCGCTCTCAGCCCCTTGCCACCTGACTGGTTTAGGCAGGGACATGTGACCTGCTTCAGCCAATGAGCCAAGAGGAGGCTGTTGGAGGGAGGCCAACAGTTCTAGGAAAGGTTTTCTTGCTCTTAAATGATATAAGGAGACACAGCTCCTTATTCTTGCCTCTAGCCACCACTGAATGAAGATGTGAAGCTAGGAACCACCACAGTCATCTTGGAATTGGGATGAAAAGCCCAGAGGGTCACGAGAGTTAGCCCTGGGACCTGAGTTTGTTCATCCACTGAGTTAACCCACCCATCTCCAGGCTTCCTGTTAGAGAGAGAACAAGTTCCTTATGTTTAAGCCATGGTTAGTTGGGGAAAACATTCTCCCTCATACAATGTTGGAGGTTCCCCTAATTCTCAATGAGAGCAGGGCTCAGAAAGACCGAGCCTGTGGGTCCTTGAGAACAGGCTGACCTAGAGTAGCTAACTTTATGCTCTATCTAGGTTGTCCAAAGTGAGCAAATGGAGTAAGTATCTCCAGAACATTCACAAATGCCCCTCTACCAGACCCAGTCCCAGGATGGCAGGGACCTTACAAAAAGATGTACAAGATGGGGCCTTTGCCCTCCGGGTGCTCACCACAGAGCCAGAGAGTTAAGGCATGCAGAAAAATAACTACACAGGGCACAGTGTACTTGCCCAGTTAGTAATACAGGCATTAAGGGGCAACTTTTGGCAAAGGTGATAAGAACAGGCTTTCTAGAAGAGAAAATATTTATTCAAAGGACTGGCATTTAAACTGAGTCTTTATCAATGAATAAGAGTACAAAAACAGGCCAGGGGTGGTGGCTCACACCTGTAATTCCAGCATTTTAGGAGGCCGAGGCGGGCAGATAGCTTGAGGCCAAGAGTTCAAGACCAGCCTGGCCAACATGGTGAAACCCCATCTCTGGTGGTGCGTGCCTGTAATCCCAGCTACCTGGGAGGCTGAGGTACAAGAATCACTTGAACCTGGGAGGCAAAGGTTGCAGTGAGCCAAGATTGCACGACTGCACTCCAGCCTGGGCAACAGAGTGAGACTCCGTCTCAAAACAAAAGAATGCAAAAATAAAATTCTATCTTAGTTAATAAAAACAAATATATACTGAGGACCTAGTACATTCCATGTGACCTCATCCAGGCCTGAGGCTTTAAAGGTCACCTTACCCCAAAGACTCCAAAATTTGTATCTTAACTCTAGACCTCTTTTGTGAGCTCCCGTCTTAGCTGCCCATGACATCTCTATCTGCTCAAGAGAACTGTTGACTACCCCCACCACAAATATGTCTTTCCCGGTTTTCCCTATGACAGGAAGCAGCACCATCCCCCACCATAAAACAACCCGAAAAGCTGTGATGCAGCCTTCACCCTGCCCTTTCCCTCATCTCCACCTCCAGTCCTACAGAAACCCAATCTTACTTCCAAAACACACTTGGGCTCCAGTGCCTTTCTCCATCTCTGTTGCCACTGGTGTGGTCTGAGCCCCTATCATCTCTCAACCTGGAGTCCTGGCCCAGGCTCCCAAATGATCGCCACCACTCATCTTACCCTACTCAAGAGAGATACTTAAAAAGAGCAAGCCTGGGCATCTCCCTCTCCTGCTCGGAGCCTATCAAAGGCTTTGTTTTGCACTGAGAATTAATTGGAACATCTTCCTGTGGCTTTTAAGACCCTGTGTGATGATCTTCCTGCCCACAACTCCTCAATCTTTCTTTTTTTGTTTGAGAAAGAGTCTTGCTCTGATGCCCAGGCTGCAGTGCAGTGGCGCGATCTCAGCTCACTGCAACCTTCGCCTCCCGGATTCAAGCGATTCTTCTACCTCAGCCTTCTGAGCAGCTAGGACTACAGGCGCAAGCCACCATGCCCGGCTAATTTTTGTATTTTTAGTAGAGACAGGGTTTCAACATATTGCCCAGACTGGTCTCGAACTCCTGACATCGTGATCCACCTGCCTTGGCTTCCCAAAGTGCTGGGATTATAGACGTGAGGCACCAGGCCCAGCCTCCTCAGTCTTCTCATCCCACCATCCTGCTCATCACACTCTGGTCCATACCAAATGCTTTCTTTCCTCTTGGCCTGAGTGCGCCTGGAATCTGTCCTTCAAGCTCTTCCTGGAACTGGTGCCTTTCTTGTCCTTTGAGCCTCAGCTTAAATGTCACCTCCTCAAGCCAGGTCCTCTCTGAGTGTTGCCCCACCCCCTTACTCACAGCACACTACTTGTTTCCTCCGGGGTACTGACAACCTGCAATTATTCCATTCACCTGTTTGTTCACTTGTTTACTGTCTGTCTCCCTCAACCAAAGTGTAAATTATACAGAAGGCCTGTTTGCCTGTTCATCATGGGATCCTCAGCGCCTACCCGCAGCCCAACGAAAACAAATGCTTGTCAAATGAACGAACTTCAGGAACTACAGGTAGGCAGTTTACACGTCCTATCAATAAAGCAGAAATTATCCTTATCATCCCTATTTTACAAAAGAGAAAAACTATCTCTCTTCCTTTGAGATGATGGGCTTCAAGGCTGTAGAAGCCAAGAGCAATTGGTGGTCATCTTTGCCACTAAGCTTGCTGGAGAAGGATGCCAACTTGGAGGAAAGTAGAGCCGAGAAAGATGGGGAGAGATGGCCTCTTTGATGACATCATTTGAGAATCTGGATCTAGCCATTCCCAAAGCTGCATATCACAAAGCAGCTTACAGGGTAAGCAGCTTACTCTGAGGCTCAAAGAGGTGACGAGGACCACCCAAGGTCACACCATCAGGAAGAGGAAGTGCTGGAGCCCAGGGCTGTCTGGCTGCACAAGCAAGACCCTGTCCCTTATGGTGAGCAGGGGTCTCAGCTGGAGCCCAAGGCCATCCCCCACATGGATACCAGCAAGTCTAACTGAGTCTGGCAAATTAATAGGCTGTGAAGACAACAGCCAATTCCTTGGAGCTGGAAAGGCGTCCTGGAAGAGAGCCCACCCTGAGCCAGGAGGAATGAGCTGGCCCCCATAAGCCTCTGTCATGCAAGCAGAGGTGTGTATGAGTACCAGGTAGAGGTGCTCCAGATCTGTCTCCTAGCCCAGATCATGAGACTCCTGTCTACGTGAAATGGAGAAATGAGCTACAAATAAAGACCACAAAAAAGCTGCTTTAGCCTGGCCAACATGGCAAAACCCCATCTCTAATAAAAACACAAAAATTAGCCGGGCGTGGTGATATGAACCTGTAGTCCCAGCTACCTGGAAGGCTGAGACAGGAGAATCGTCTGAACCCAGGAAGCGAAGGTTGCAGTGAGCTGCTATCATGCCACTGCACTCCAGCCTGGTTGACAAAGCGAGACCCTGTCTCAGTAAACAAACAAAAAGCTGTTTCACCAAAAAGTCTGCAGACAATGAGATGAGCACCCCTGCTTGAGTGCCACCTGAGAAGTGAAGGGCCCTCTCAGCTTGGCGCCTTAGAGGAGCCATGTGATGGGAGACAGTGCCAGGCAGGGCACAGCAGTACTGCAGACATATTTAAGAGATGGTCCCAAAGGATTCCCAGAGGTCCTGTGGGAGAATGTGGTGAAAGCCTGGAATCTAGTGTGAGCAGGTCGGAGCTAACGTCACAGAAGTCCGAGTTATTACCGTTAAGGTGACCCTGTTTCTACGCTAGACTGAGGCTTGGAGGGGAGAGAGGGAAGTATTATCCCCTTCCCCTCCTTCCATCCAGGGCACTATTTCCCCTTGTCTTTCTCTTCTTGTCCCATGTAGCTCCAATCTTCCCCTCCCCCCACCCACAGCCCACCGGTCTAGACTCTCAGACCCTGCTTGGGAGGGGTCCACAGGCCACCCTTAGCCTGCCTCCTGCATTTAGGAAGACGCAGGGCCTGGAGGGGACCCTACCTCAGTGGCAGTGACGGGAGCTTGGCTGATGCCTCTGTTGACCGAGTCCCAGGACCGCGCCGTCACCATGCAGGCAAATAAGGGGTAGAGATCCCCGGCTCCCAGGCGCTGGCTGTACTCCTTCACTCTCTTCATGTCAGTCCAGATCAGAGACTGCCAGAGGTGGCAGTAATTCAGGCGGAACTCTTCCGTGAGCACCTAGGGTGAGGCAGCAGTGGTGGGACCTGAGCCTCGTCTCCCCACCAAAGGCCCAAGTCCCTGGCTGATGCCAGCCATCACAAAAGGGGACAATGAGGACTGGGCCTTCCCATGGCATCCGCTTCTCCCCCAGAGCTCTGCCATCCCTGAAGGCTCAAGTTCAAAGTGACTCTTTGGCAAGCCTTGATCCTGAGTGGCAGAGACTATTAACTGCCCACCGAAGTCTACATTCTCCCTTTCCTCCCAGGTGACATGCTACTTTCTCAGCCTCCCTCAAAGTTAGATGTCGTCCTCAGCGTGAGCCCAAATGACAGAAAGTGGCAGAAGCTCCTCTTCCGGGCCCCACCCACAGAAACTTTCCCACGCATGCTCCTCCAAGCCCTCACTCCTCTGCCAGCTGCCAATACCATCACCTCTGGTGAGGCTTGCAAGGCAGAGCCTGGCAGTCTCCTCCACCCATCCAGGACTGGCATGTGAGCAAGCAATTAAGCCTCTGTTGTATCTGGGCCTTTGTTCATTTTGGGGCCACGAGTGAAAACAGCTAGCCTACCCTAAACTAATGCAGTCTACTTCATTAAGCCTTTCAGAAGATGTGATATCAGGTCCCTGAGAGAAGGAGCAGAATCCCCTAGGGAAAACCTCCCCCAGGACCATCTGCCTCACGGGATCAAGCCAGGCCCTGGGGTCCAGCTTGGCAGTGAACTTCCCAACTTCCAAGAAGGTGCTCATGGCTCCTTTAAACCAAATCTGCACCCCAAGGACACAGTCTGAGGCCCTCCAGCCACTTGGGCTGCCTGCCCCCTTTCCCATTAGGTAGTGTGTTCTCACTGGGCCTGAACATGCAGTTATTCCTTCCTGCTGAAGTCCCAGCTCACGCAGAGGACAGCTCACTTCTGAGGATCCTTGCTGGTCTGGAGTTCCATGGGAAATACAATCTAATATACAAACCTATTTCCGTCTACTCCTCAAAATAGCCTGTAAAGGGGGTGCCATCAACCTCACCTTCATGAGGAGGAAGCTGAAGCTATGAGAGCTCTGTGACAGTGACTTGCACAAAATGGCAGCTCCAAGGGAGAGTGCAGGGCCCTTTCCAGCTACCCTAGCTATCCCAACGGCTGTATCGCCGTTCTGCAGCTAATTACAGTGGTGGGCAAACTCCAATCCCAAAAGCCCCGGGGCTGGGTGATAAAGGCCTCTTCTACCTGGTAAAGCCCGTGGTCCAACAGGACAACCTCCGCCTTTCCCGTGCCCAAGTGCTTCCGCACCAGCATGTTACCAGGGTGGGGATCGCAGTGCACAAAACCATGGACGAAGATCATCTCACTGTATATCTTGCCCAGGTGGCGTGAGATCTGAAAGAGAAGGGAGGCAGGTGGGAGCGCCTCTCCATTCACATCTGTCTCAGGGACTTCTATCTGGTCTCCTGATGTGGTCACTTTTAAGGGGAGAACAGGGAAAATGGGCGGGCCCGAGTGGTAGCATTGGGAGTGATGGTTTGAGATGACATACTTTTTGAGTTTAAGACTTCTTAACTTTAGCTGCACCTTAGAATCATGAAACCATGTGGGAGGCACAAGGCACCAGTATTTTTTAAAGTTCCAAGGAGATGTGAGCACATGGTTAGGTGGGAGAACTGTGCTCTCCACCCCCACACCCGCCCCTCCACACACCCCCCATTTCCCTCCTCCATACCCTTTTATCAGTCCTTCTCCAAAGCTTTTCCCCCAAAAGCTGAGAATGGGCTGAAAAGCAGAGTCAGGGGAGCCATTCCACTCACCCCTTCTCCAAAGAACAGGGCGGGGGGCTGAGGAGCAGAAGCAGGTGACCCCACCACCTCCTCTGGGGCTGCCTCACCTGCTCCAGGCCTGTGCCAGGTGGACCCAGAGTCAAAAGCCCGTCTCTCCTCTCCCTGCTCCCCTCCCTGCCAGAGCCCAATGCTGATCTGATTTATGATGTCTGCACAGAAGAAATGACACTAGAGAAGCCGTTTAAATCATCCTGTCACTGCAGCTCTCCCTGACGAGGCAGTCTTCTTATCTACAGTCCCTTTTTTATTAAAGCTAAAAGCCTCTTCCCAGCTAAGGAACAGCTGCTAAATAGAGCCGGACCTGGGCCCATAGAGGGTCTGTTGACAGCTTTCCAGGGGACAAAGAGATGCTCGACCCAGAAAGCTGACACCCCAGGACACAAGTTGCCCTTGGCAACCCTCTCGACCTTGGTTGGACCCCGTAGTCATTAACAAACCTATCTTGGTCAGAGAGGAGAGGAGCTGGGGCCCAACGGTGGGGAAAACAGGATTGGGATCTTAAAAATTCACCTCTCTCCCCCAGCCTGCAAAGTCCTACCTGACAAGCCCCTCCCCACTGTCTGGTCTAACCTCACACCGTACTGACATTCCAGCCACATTCGCTCTTTCTCTTCCCCAATAATCCCTGTGCTTTCTGGCCTCAGGGCCTTTGCACATGCTATTCCTTCTGCCAGGAGCATTCCTGCCATCTCCCCTACACCTGGCTTATCCCCTTCCTTCCTTCCCATCTCAGCTCAGCATCACCTCTCTGGGGAAGCCCCCCAACCTCCCAGGCAAGATGACATTCTCTCACCATACACTCTCAAAGGCCTTTCCTTTCAGGGCACTAGCACACTATTTGTGTGATTATTTGATTAATGACCATCTATCCCACTATCATACACTCCCAAGATAGCAGGGACTCACCCTGCTTTGTTAAACAGCTTTATTGAGGCATAATTTATGGACTATAGACTGGCTCTATTATGTATCTACCTGCTTTTAACAGTGGCAAACATGTGACTATGACTCTGCATTCAACATGAGTGAGACCCTCATCTCTCTGTTTTCCTAAAATGTTGTGGTTCCTGCCTCGATGCTTATTCTAACCCCATTAATCTCCTCTGAACCCCAATCAATTATAATTTGCCCCAAATTAAAGCATCAAGAATGACACTACTTTAGTAACAACAACTGACATTTTCATTAGGCCCCAAAAAGTAAGGACAATTATGATCTTCATTTTGCAGATGAGAAACTGAGTCATCAAGGTTTACCTTGCTCATGGCTAGACAAGGGTTGAGCCAAGATTCACACCAGCTGACCCGGCAGCCTTCTAGTCACTGCTATTCTACGCTGGCTTGCACCCACTTCTGCACTTCTCAATTGAGCTTTGTGACCTTCAACAAGTTGCTTCTGCCCTCAGCTTCAGTAAAATGGAAATAATATTAGTGCCACTCTCAGGGTCACTTTGAAGGTAAATGAGGATGCCACGGTGCTGTGCCCTGGTAACTCTCATAAGTGTCCCTGTGGTTGTCATTACTGATTCCCCGTAACACCCCTGGAAGGTGACCAGACTAGCTTTCATTGTACGTTTTTAAAAGGTGAAGACAAGTAAGACACTGTGCACACTACCACGCCAGCCCTCCAGCGCCTGCCATTTTCCTGGGGTAAAACAGACATTCCAGTACTCGGTGTCTGGCGTTAGGAGCAGGACTTTGCCCCAGGTCAAGTTCTCAGACTCAGGCTGAGATGCCAGATGCCCCAGGGCCACCACTGTCTGCTTCCTTGGAGAGAGGGCCCCCCGGCCAGGGCTGGTCCTGGGGGGAACAGCAAGTCAGTCCCCACCTCGATGCCACCAAGAACCTCTTCTGTGAGGCTCTCTGAAGCTTCATAGAGCCATGCTTTGAAAGGCTGTATCTGCCAAACCAATTGCATTTATTAAGTAATCGTTCATTTTTATTTGTCAAGGATGCATATAAGGTCCAATCAGGGCTCCTGATCAGCCCAAGATAAGCAGTGCAGCCAGACTGAGCTGACAGAATTCCAGCCAAAAAAGGAGAGAAATGACATTTCATTTAGTCTGGGCAGACCTGTCATGGGGAGATGTATGGTCTTCCTTAAGTTTTCTGAAATGTTGCTAATCACTCTGGGTCCCCTATTACTACATTGAAAGATGGCTCCTAGGAGGGGTCTAGGGGCTCAGGACAGGGGAGCTCTTGCCCCTGAGGAGTAAGCTGCTGCTGGTGGGGTTGGGGAGGGTGGGGGATGCCAACTGCTGCTCATATCCACGTGAGAAGAGCCACCAGAGTGGCCTGCTCCATCTCAACACCCCTAATCCACCTGCCTCCACCTGGTGTCTTTCCATTTGGGGGCTGTTCCTAATGTTTGCTTTAACCAGATTTTACCAGGATAGACAGATACAGGAGGGGGAGTTCCTGCCAATGGCATGGTTCTGTCACTTTGGGCATGGAGACCTGGGGATAAGGCCCTCCCTTCTTAGTCTAGGTCCAGGTTCCCTTAGCAGCTACCTGGGACTAGCCCCACCTGCTCTACTTGCTCCCAGAGCAACCTTGAGATTCAATGTCAAAATAGGATCACATCAGAGAAAGCACTTTACACGCTATAAGACACACACCAAAGTTCTTCTTTGTTTTTGATGCAGTAAGTTATCACTTTTAACTTAGAAAAAAATACATACCCACTAACACCCTGAAGGCATAATTTTCAAAGTTTAAAGCATGGCTCACATAAATACAGAATGTGTGCCAGGCACAGTGGCCCACACCTATAATCCCAGCACTTTGGGAGGCTCAGGAGGGATGACTGCTTAAGGACAGGAGTTTGAGACCAGCCTGGGTAATATAGCAATACCCCATCTCTACAAAAAACTAAAAATTCATCCAGGTGTGGTGGAGCGTGCATATGGTTCTAGCTACTCGGGAGGCTGGGGCAGGAGAACTGCTTGAACCCGGGAGGCAGAGGCTGCAGTGAGCCAAGATCGCACCACTGCACTGCAGCCTGGGCAACAAGAGTGAAACTCCGTCTCAGAAAATAAATAAATAAATAAATAAGGAAGCAAGTAAAATGTAGAGCTGGTTCAAGAGAATTTTGAGGAAGTGGATGTTTATAAGCATTGAAACAGGAGAAAGAGACTAAGGTTTCCGGATTCGCTAGAAAACTGGTTACTATTCTATGAGGCATAAAAACAGTCACAACCTTTGGGGTTATCTTTTATGCTTGACAGAAATTATTTGCATCTCTGCTGGATAAGATCTTCAAGTTGATGTATGATCAGTCTGAGCCTTAAATTAATCATCAATAGCAAAGTCAAACAAAAGTACATTTCACTAGATATTAAAAAAAAAATCCTCTAGGTTGCTGGTTGACCAGTGCCCAAGAATGCCACACCACACTCTCCTGGCCTTATTTTTAAGTGTTGGATGACTTATCTCTACAACTCTTAGAGTTGTGTTAGTCTTTCTAGGAACAGAGTTTTCCAGAAGAGAGAAACCAGCCCCCTTCTACTTAGAGGCATTGAGGAGAAACCTAAGGAAATTTCTGTGCACACGACCCTCTCTCCCTTCTATAATATATTATATGTCTTGCTTAAGAACAAATCACTGTGTCCCTAACACTGCTCCAGGCCCTGTAAACGGTGGCACCTGCATAATGACAGGGCGTACCATCTTTTTAGGATGGTGCATGATAGACACACCCGACAGTAATAACTTAAGCAGACCCATATGGCAGACACACCTGACTTAACTTCAGAAATGTGGGTTGCACCAGGCACGGTGGCTCACGCCTATAATCCCAGCACTTTGGGAGGCCGAGGCAGGTGGATCACGAGGTCAGGAGATCAAGACCATCCTGACCAACAAGGTGAAACCCTGTTTCTACTGAAATACAAAGAATTAGCCAGGTGTGGCGGTGGGTGTCTGTAGTCCCAGTTACTCAGGAGGCTGAGGCAGGGGAATCACTTGAACCCGGGAGGCGGAGGTTGCAGTGAGCCGAGATGGAGCCACTGTATTCTAGCCTAGCAACAGAGTG
The DNA here is from genome assembly GCA_004027715.1 of Plecturocebus donacophilus. NCBI lineage: Eukaryota > Metazoa > Chordata > Mammalia > Primates > Pitheciidae > Plecturocebus > Plecturocebus donacophilus. The sequence goes on along the minus strand of PVKP010016170.1, from coordinate 9,078 downwards.
AGACTTCATATTAAAAAAAAAAAAGAAAGAAATTCGGGTTGCTAGGTGGAGGTTGCTGAGGACAGGGTACTAAATGAAAGTGTGATATATCCTGCATGCTTTTTACAAGTGGTGGTAGTTTTCCTGTCCAGCCTGCCACCACTGAACTGTCTTGTATGTTTCCCCAAATAAACCCTATGTTTCATTCACTGTCTCTTCTTCAGCCTCTTGAACCTGGTGCCATCCCTACTGAAGTTGAAAGGGGTCCTGTATGACAGATACCAATAGCTAATACACTATTCCAGCACCATGCCAGGCATTTCACACTGACAGATTCAGCACTCACTGTCATCCTCTGCAGTAAACAAGTGAAGGAATCAGGACATAAAATAGAAAGTTTGGTCACTTGGTCGGCAGTTAGTCTAAACCCAGGGGCACTGGCTGCAGAGAGCAGGCCTCATTCGCGCCGCTATCCTGCCTCTCCACTCACACGGAAGCTCTTCCTGGAGACAGAGGCTACACCAAAGACTTCTAAACACCACCCCACTCCAATCCCAGAAGGCAGCAATGTGTGCCATTTTGAAAAAAAGAGTCTCAGTGGGGAAATCCGGGACTGTCAGCTAACCAAAACCACACTGTTAACTAAAGCCCCGGTACAGTGCCATTTAGAAAAAAAAGCCAATGAGAAATCTTTTAATTGTTCCACATAAAAAGACTGTGCCATTCACGTGAAGTGATTTCAGTTATTATGCAATGCCTTTATTCTCTAACAGTAGGGAGAGGAGAAAAAAAAACAGGAATCTATAAAAAGGCTGAGTAAAGAATTAATTTAGTAAATAATATTTAAATCAAGGAGTTATTTTTGGACTTTGCTCAAAACCTGAATTGGCTAAAAGTACTTTAATTATTCTATAATTACATGGATTAATTTATTCCCACCCTCAAGAGAAAGTCTATTTATGTTTCTGGGGGGCGTCTTAAAAGAAAGGCCAAGATCTCTGAAAGAAACAGGGGGTTGGTGTTGCAGGATATTGATAATCACATGAGTAGCCTGATATTAACTATAAGGAGGTTAATCATTCAAACTCTTCTTTCCCCCAGTTTCTGCCCAACCTTCTTGAGGTGTAACAGCTTAAAAGACTAGACCAGACCTAGCACATTTAAAAGAACAAGCAAACACACACGGGGTCTCACTCTGCAGCCCAGGCTGAAGTGCAACGGCACCATCATGGCTCACTGCAGGCCCAAACACCTGGGTTCAAATGATCCTCCCACCTCACCCTCCAGAGTGACTGGGATTACAGGCATGTGCCACCACACCCAGCTAAATTTTTTTTTTTTGTAGGGTCAAGGAGACAGGTCTCACTATGTTGCCAAGGATGGGATGGTCTCAAACTCTTGACCTCAAGTGATCCTCCCACTTCAGCCCTGTCCCAAGCACTAGGATTACAGGTATGGGCCACTGATGCTGGCCCTAGAGCATTTTACCATAATCTCCACCCCTGTCCCCAGGAACTACCTTTGAGATTTGTAAGCCTTAGACTAAAAACAGCTGCCCAGCATGAAATCCAAACTTATCCATGGGTGGGGCAATCTTGAGCTAACAAACGCTGAAGTGGAGTCTCTGAATGTAAAGGTGCTGGGAACCTCTTTGAACACACGTGGTATCAGGAGAGGCAGTGAGGAAGAAAGAAGAGGGGCTTTGTGAGGCCAAGGCAGGCAGATAGCTTGAGCCCAGGAGTTCGAGACCAGCCTGGGTAATATGGCGAAAGTCTGTCTCTATAAGAAATACAAAAATTATCTAGGCATGGTTGCGTACACCTGTAGTCCCTAGCTACTCCAGAGGCTGAGGTGGGAAGACCACCTGAGCCTGGGAGATCCAGGCTGCAGTGAGCTGAGATCATGCCACTGCACCCCGGCCTGGGCGAGAGTGAAAGCCTATATCAAAAAAAAAAAAAAAAAAAAAGACAAGGTGCTTAGTAAAATCACAGGAAGCTGTGAAGTTACTCTAATTTTGGAGCTTCTAGGCACCTAGTGAAAGCTTCTCTAGGATAGGCCTGAAAAGGCACATCACAGAGAGCCATAGCATGAAGTGTTTAATGAGTCTCTCGGGCCAGAGAGCCTCCTCAAGTCTCTGGCCAGAGATACTCATTAAAGTTACACCCTGACATCAGAGCAGGTGGAAGGAGTCCTAGGGGCCTTGGCTACAGGAAGACACCGAGAAAGGGAGGAAAAGCTGCAGACATCTGGCATCTCTGGCTTTGGACAACAACTCGGTCCAAAGAAATACTTTCCTAGCTTTCCACCTTAGCTGGGTCAATATGAAAAATGGGGGAAGGGTTTCTTCCCTACCTGCTTCCCCCATCTTTTGGCACATACTATGCTGCTAGCACCATAGGACACCACAGAATTCCAAGGGGTGGAACTCAGCATAATTCAACAGGTGATGAGCACATATGCTGGGCCTGGCACCATACCAAGCTTTCTGTTCCAGTCATCCAATGATCCAGTGGGTCACTCTCTTGTATCCTACTTTACAAAAGGAAACTGGGGCTTCAAAAGGGCGAGTAGCTTCACCAAGGCAGCACAGCTTGTAAGCAGCAGAGCCAAGCACCTGAACCGAAGAAGGCCAACTGCACAGCAGCACAGTTACTCACGCCTGACACCTTTGCTGTCGAGGAAATAAACTTCCAGGAACCCATCTCATCCACCTGGACCCCTCTAATATCCCTGAGCTCTCTTAAAGATTTGGTGTGGCCGGGCACGGTGGCTCATGCCTATAATTGAAGCACTTTGGAGGCCAAGGCAGGTGGATCACCTGAGGTCGGGAGTTCAAGACCAGCCTGACCAACATGGTGAAACCCCATCTTTAAATAAATAAATAAAATAAAGATTTGGTGCAAGAAGCTATGACGGATGGACAATGGAAGGAGATGTTTTCCTCTGGTGATTTAGGTGGAAGGTCTTCATGCCTCTGCAGCTGCTCTGCGTTGGTCTGGGCACTTTCTACCAGAGAGCCAGACAGGCCCATCAGGGGAAAAAAATGACACTGAGCCAAATGCAAATTCCCTAGTCAACTGGAGGTGGTGATGGTAGAAACAAAGGGAAAGGTAGAAACCTCAGCACGGCTTTTACAGTGGGGGTGGGGAGGGGTCCACCATATGCTTAATGGATGACTATTACCCAACTCCAAGGCTTTGTGCTGAGAAAATAGAGGTAAGCGGGCAGGAAAAAGAGCAAAGAGGATTCTCAAAGATCCTGTGGAGGAAGACATGCTTCTGTGAATCATGACCTAATGAATTATAAGTAACAGTAACATTATTTTTACAAAACTTAAGTTCACACAATGACCCTATGCAGTAAGTAATGTTATCTCTCCAACTGCATAGATGAGAAAACTCAGACTCAGAGGATGTCACTTACCCAAGGGCACCAGCCAGTACACAATCTCAGGAGCCTTAACTTTCAAACCCTCTGCTCTTCCCACCCAGTAGGCACCCTCTATGAAGCCTCCCCCAGTCCCACCCTCCCTCACTCTGCTCACACCTCCATTATAGCATGTACCCTCAGTGCTTGCACATGGTAGCTGCTCAATAAAACATTTGCTGAAAGCAAATGTGAGACCCTTTCACGGCTCCTGCAATGACACGGAATGGAATTTAGAACTACTAGAAGCAGCATAGCAAGGGCTTCTGGCTAAGCATGGCAGGTGGAACCCAGGCCACTGACTCCACTCCTTCATGAACCCCACTAAAGTGACTCAAAAAGTTGTAAAGAAGGCAAAGACTCCACCACAACAAGGAGAGAGTAGAGACACAATAACAGAAGACAAAATGAGATGAACAAAATGGTGTTTGCAGCAAGGAGCTACTGAGAAGTGACTTGGCAGGCTAGAAAACATGGACCCCTAGGCTGGCAATGGGAGAGCTTTATAATTATAAAGTAGGCTCAGAAACTGAGAGACCCTGGCACCTCTGAAAATGAGACCCGGGGGTCCTGAAAAAGAAGAAAGAAGGATTAATTGAAAGACTTTTTTTTTTGAGACAGAGTTTTGCTCTTGCTGCCCAGGCTGGAGTGCAATGGTGTGATCTCAGCTCATTGTAACCTCTTCCTCCTGGGTTCAAGTGATTCTCCTGCCTCAGCCTCCCGAGTAGCTGGGATTACAGGCATGCACCACCACGCCAGGCTAATTTTGTATTTTTAGTAGAGATGGGGTTTCACCATGTTGGTCAGGCTGGTCTCGAACTCCTGACTTCAGGTGATCTGCCCGCCTTGGCCTCCCAAAGTGCTGGGATTACAGGCGTAAGCCACCACATCGGCCTAATTTAAAAACTTTAAAAGAACAAGCTCAGTTCCCAGATCCCCATGCAACCCTGACAGAAGATGGAGACTGATGCTCTGGAGAGGTGAACTGACAGGATCTGGAGGCTGCACTGCACACCAGGAGCACCACCCGAGGACGGAGCTGCACTGCACACCAGGAGCACCACCCGAGGACGGGGCTGCACTGCACGCCAGGAGCACCACCCAAGGACAGGGCACTGGACCTAAGTCCACATAATGACCACTGAGGACTTCCGGAACTCTCACCCCCTGGATCCCACATCTCTACAACAGCCAGGCTGGTGTCCCTTCTAAAGCCCCATCCCTGGTCCACCCCTAGTCTTCACAGACAGCGGTGTCTGCTCACCAGACCTCCAGTCATCCGTCCCTGCTGCCCCTACACTCCTGTCTCTGTCACCTCTTTCTTGGCTAATTTCACACAAATTAAATTGAGTCTCAGCCTCAGCAGGATCTTAAACACACACTCACTGAAATCCAATTAACCTTCGATAAAGGTCCGGCAATCAATAGTCGTTCTGTGGCTTGGGGAGGCGCCATCCAGCCCGGGAAAGCAGACTCGTGCACGACCTTTACTTTTAATGAGATCAATGACAGTCCTTGTCGCCAGCTCTTAAAGTGACTGGCAAATATGATCACCAGGTCAGGCTCTTGGTAATATCTGCTTCTGGGCTCACAGACACAAACAAACGAGGGCCCCTACAGGCTACTGGCTCTGTGGCCCATGCTTGCTGGCAGGTGGGCACCCCTGGGCAGGGCTGTCTCAGGCCTGGAGGTGCAGGGTGAGAGCTGGTGGCACTCCTGGCAAGGCCTGAGCCCCCGGCTTCGTGTTTGAGTGGGTTTGGGGAGTCCTGAACTTCAGTGAGTGTCTGAACCACCTGGACGCTTTGTTGAAATGCAGATTCTTGCAACCTTCTATAATCCTTTCCACCCCAGATTTGGATTAGTGAGTTTGGGGTAGGGCCCAGGAATCTGCATTGTTAAATAAGCTCCCCTGGTGATTCCATTTTTCTCCCTGTAGTGATTCTAAAAGAGATGGTCAGAGGTCAGAGAACAAGTCTTAGCTCCCAGCAAGCTGAAGAATCAACGTTCTTGGTTAGAGTCTAGCTAGTCCAACACTTTAGTAAGCAAACTGAGGACCAGAGAGAGAATGTGATTTGCCTAAGGTTATATGGCAAGCTACCAGCAGGAAACAGACTGAACCTATGCCTCTTGCCTGCTAAACTGGTATTGCACTATCCGAGTCTATTGGGTGGAGTGGGACTGGGATGCTGTAGGGTGAGGAGGCCTCTTCAAAGCAGAGTGAGGCTGATGCAACCAGTGGTTGGAGGGGTATGGAGCCATCACCCCCCACCTCAAGAGGGGTCCCTTCTACAGCCGCCTTCCAGGATAGACACCCGCTTGTGGCAGCTAAGATGCCACTAACCACACTACACCTTAGGATTTACAGTAAGACTTTCATCCCCTGTCACTTCAATTTATCCCTTGTACCTCCATCCCCAAGGACTGCTCACAGCCAGGCTGCCCTCAGGAGGGAGTCACTCCAGGAATGGCTCGCTGAGTACCACAGTCCAGGGGAGACTTTTAGAACCTCAGGAGTCTATCTGAAATTTTCAGGAATGTGGAGTCTTTACACACACACACACACACACACACACACACACACACACGGTACCCCGTAATCTTCTACAAGACCACGGCTTTGATGTTGGTTAGTAAGAGACATGATAGATTATTCAGAGTACGGCGTGTCCCTAATCTATTCCCAACACCCCTGATGCTAAGTGACAGTACTTAGACCACCGCAGTGACCCTTAGCCCACTGCAGGGGTTTCTTCGGAAGTAATGACATCATCTCAGACTGCCAAAGAGCTTCCAAGTCATACAAAGCCTAAAAGGGAACCAGGATTAAGAAACTAACATGGTGTGGCATTATAAGGATAGACCAATGGAAGTAAATAGATTCCAGAAGAGCCCCACATTGAAGACAAAGACGTCAGATCCCAAAACTGCATAATTCAATTTATGTGACGTTCAATCATGGGAGCAAGTCATATATGGTGGCAGAAACGAGAAGAGCATTAGCTCTGGGAGGGTACTGACTGGGAAGGGACATGAGGGAGCTTGTCAGGGGGCTAGAAATGACTTGCAACTTTATCCGGACACTGATTCTATCTTATATCCACGTGGAAACTTACTGTGGTATACAACTAAAATGTGTGACCTCAGGTACGTTGTCTTCCCTCTCTTCTCTGATTCTTCATCTGCAAATCTGAGACAATAAGACCTCCTTCATAAATTGATAATGCAGAAAGCTCCTGGCACATAGAGCCAGGCCATTAGTAAACATTAATGGTTAAAAAAAAAATAAAAGTTGGGGAGGTAGAAAAGAAAAAAACAGCCCGATGACAACAATTCCATTCACCTCACTATCATTTCAACAACTCTGTTCACCTCACTATCATTTCAACAACTCCGTTCACCTCACTATCATTTCAACAACTCCGTTCACCTCACTATCATTTCAACAACTCCTTTCACCTCACTATCATTTCGGGGCACTTACCACCTGCCAGGCTCTGTGCATTAATTCACACAGTCCTCACAAAATCACTTACTTAGAGTTAAGTACGATAAAGAGAGAAGAATGTTTCTATGAAGTGATCCTCGATGTAAACCAGAGAGAGAGATGTTACATTCAGACACTGCCTGGGGTGCGGGGCAATGCTTCTCAGCTGGGGCTCCAGCTCCTCTGAGTAGTTACTTAGCAAGTAGCTCCAGGTTCCAGCAGCCCACGGTATTGGGTTGGTGCAAAGATAATTGTGGTTTTTGCAATGGCCCGAAATAAAAATGAAAACACACAATTACCTTTGCATCAACCTATAGATTTCTGGCAGGGAAATGGAGAAGGTAGACAGGCAAGGACTTGGGAGTCATGCAGACCTGAGTTCAAACCCTGGTTCTACCCCGATAGCTGTGTGATATGGGGCAAGTTGTTTAACCTCTCTGAGCATTTGCTTTCTCATCTGTAAATGGGGTTAATAATATATACTGCATAGGAGAGCTGTAACGAGTAGAGATTACATGTGTCATATGCCTGGCACATATTAGTTGCTTATAATTATTATTAGTTATTGTTTTTCCCCAAATAATTGTGGTATCAGCTTGCCCCCTTCTATGGGTCCACAAGGGAACAACCGCCACTCTCCCCTAGGCCCGGCTGGTAGAGATCAACCCAGGGCATGAGGCTGGTTTTTTCCTAATAACCACTAATTTAAAGATGGCTACCAGGGATCCGCTCTGCACAGACCACTGCATTTATGTACAAGGTATCAAAAAAGGGGGGAGGCAGGAATAGATGAGACCAGGCCTCAGAGGGCATGCGCTGCCAACTCTTACTGCCCAGTTCCCGCCCAGCTGCCCCCTCCAGCCAGGCACTGCGCTCAGCCATATAAGCAAGCAGCTATGCCACAGCGCACCTTTCTGTGTTTGCACTTGTTTGGAAAATCAACACTGCCTCTGATTAAACACCATTGCAGCTCTCTCTGGGCTCACTGGATCCAAAGAGATTCAAGGACTTGAGGGTGCTGCTGGAATGAAAATGCCTCCACAGCTGGTAGTAAATGCCAGTAACCTGGCAGGAGTGAGGCCTCTGAGATAGTTCCTCATCAGCAGGCGACAGACTCGGTTCCCCTTTAAGGGTACCCAGGAAAAGCCATTGGTGGCCTCCCAACCCATCCAATCCCTTCACCACTGGAGCCAAAGACTTTGTATTCTGCTTAAACGCCTCCCACGTACCACCCTGGAAGCCACTAGTGAAGGCGGCAGAGTCGGAAGCCCCTACTTGTCTAACTGGCCAAGTGACTTCAGGAAAGACATTTGCTCTCTCTCTCTGAGCTTTCACCCCATCTGCAAAACAGAAGGATGAATTCTTCTTTTTCTCATCCCTTTCTGTCCAAGCAGCAGAATTCTTCCAGGAAAACCCAACAGGCTTTCCCATTTCGGTGTAGCCTCCCAAGACCCCACACACACCTCAAAGCACCCAAGTGGGTTCTTGCAGCACTGTTCCCTAAGTCAGGGAATAGCAGCTTTCCTGGAAGGCCTGGGCCAACCACAGTGAAACATTCCCACCATGCTCCTGGCAGCAGCTCTGCATACTCTGATGAGGCCTCTCCTGTGTAGCCTCAACAGGAGGACTGGAATCAGGGAGACCTGGGTTTCAATCCCACCTCTACTAAGCTGTGTGACCTCTCTCTGAGGCTCTGATTCTTTGTCTGCAAAATGGAGACGATAAGACCACCCTCATAAGTTTATTATGGAGAAAAGGGCATGGCACAGGGAGTTAGGCATGCAATAAATGCTAATGGTAAAAGAAGAAAGAAAGAACAGAGCCCACGGATAATATAAGGAAATCAACAACCACCACCCAGCTATTCTTCTGGAATGCGAGCCCCACACCAGGCACCCCAACTCACGCAGTCCTCACGACCCCTCTTGGAGGCAGGTACTGACCCCATTTACAGAGGCCACATGGCCACCAGGAGGCCTGTGTGACCACCACACTCCCCTGCCATCCCCCCAGCCTCATCTGCTGAGCTTTCTCCCATGGGCCATCTCCCCACTGGGACCACATGCTCACCTTCATCTTCGTGCACTGCCTGTGGACGTGGGAGTGGAACAGAAAAGAACATTCACCTCCACTGGGCGTGGCCCATTTCCTTCCTTCCTTCCTTCCTTCCTTCCTTCCTTCCTTCCTTC
>PVKP010016169.1:0-48775 GCA_004027715.1 Plecturocebus donacophilus | reverse complement strand
GGTGAATCTGACGATTATGTGCCTTGGGGTTGCTCTTCTTGAGGAATATCTTTGTGGTGTTCTCTGTATTTCCTGGACTTGAATATTGGCCTGCCTTGCTAGGTTGGGGAAGTTTTCCTGGATAATATCCTGAAGAGTATTTTCCAGCTTGGATTCCTTCTCTTCGTCACATTCAGGTACACCTATCAAACATAGATTAGGTCTTTTCACATAGTCCCATATTTCTTGGAGACTTTGTTCATTTCTTTTTACGCTTTTTTCTGTCATCTTGCCTTCTCTTTTTATTTCATTGAGTTGATCTTCGACCTCTGATATCCTTTCTTCTGCTTGGTCAGTTCGGCTGTTGAAACTTGTGCATGCTTCGCGAAGTTCTCGTGTTGTGTTTTCCAGCTCCATCAATTCACTTATATTCTTCTCTCAGTTGTCCATTCTCGTTAACATTTCGTTAAATGTTCTTTGAAGGTTCTTTGTTTCTTTGCATTGGGTTAGAACATGTCCTTTTAGCTCACAGAAGTTTCTTATTATCCACCTTCTGAAACCTGATTCTGTGAGTTCATCACACTCATCCTCCGTCAAGCCTTGTTCTCTTGTTGATGAGGAGCTGCGATCCCCTGTAGGAGGAGAGGCATTCTGATTTTGGGAGTTCTCAGCCTTTTTGCACTGGTTTCTTCCCATTTTTGTGGATTTATCCACCTGTCGTCTTTGTAATTGCCGACTTTCAGATTGGGTCTCTGAGTGGACATCCGGCTTGTTGGTGATGAAGTTTTTTCTGTTTCTTAGTTTTCCTTCAGGGGGCACCCCTTCCCCACAGACCTGGGCCTTCCCAGATTCAGCTGTGCTTGTTCTCGGTCCTCAGCGCTTCCAATTGCTGTTCTCCTTGTGGGGATTGGACCAGCCAAGCCCGACTAAAAGGGCATCCAGTCCCATACACTCCACACCGAGAAGCGCCGTGCCGGCCAAAAGAGTCGCGCATGTGACCCGTGTGGCTCCTTCGCTGGGAATCTCCCAGTCTGTGGGCATCAAAAATTCGTCTGCAATTGCGGCATCCACTTGCTCTCTGCGCTTTCACTGGGACCTACAATCCTGAGCTGCTGCTACGTGGCCATCTTGGATCTCTCTCCTAAACCTCTTTTCTTATAAATTAACCTCTTTTCTTATAAATTACCCAGTCTCAGGTATATATAGCAATGCAAGAATGGCCAAATAGTAAAGTTAAGGTCCTGAGAGACTGTCTGCAGAAGTTTCATTACATTGTGGTCATGTTAAAAGGTGACCCAAGGCATTGCTTGATACCTGCGCTGGTGGATCAAATGAGAAATAAGCTTTTCTATTAATACAAAAACTTTAATATTATCCTCCATTTTATATGATTTTTTTTCTATCTTCAGACTTAAGTCTTTCCAGAACCAGAACTGAAATACTGTAAAAATGGATAATGTGTTCTCTGCTTGTCTATTTTCAGAGTGCCCAAATCTTGGTACCAACACAAGGATTGAAATGTAAAGCTTCATGCATTTTATTTGAAAGTCTCAAAGCTCTAACACTTGAAATTTTTGGGGGGTGGAAAGTAGGGTTGCAACAACTTTATTAAAAGAAAAGTGCAGTGAGATCTATTGAAAGATTAAAAGAAAGGAAAAACTTAGACACCTCCCCTCAAGTACAGAAACAGGTGCTGAGTGGACCTTTTAGGGATGTCATAGTCAGACGGTGTGCTCATCTTCCAGTTGTTTCTGGCAAAGATCAACCTCTGCTGGTCAGAGAGAAGGCCTTCCTTGTTTTGAATCTTTCTCTTGGCATTCTCAATAGGATCGACCTCGAGAGTAATGGTCTTACCTTTCAGGGTGTTCACAAAGATCTTCACTGTTAGGGGCAGTTGCAGCACTGCACAACAATAGCGACTCCAGCTTCGACGAAACTCTGGTAATTTTTAATGCACAATGATATGATGCCATTTTCACCAAGCTGTTTTGTGTATTAAATAAAATAACAAATACACAGCACAGTTTGGAGCACACCACAGGAATGTAGGAAGAATTTAGGAGGCAGTTGAAATGGGCTGGAAGGGGTCTAGCTTAGGTGGGAAATGAGGTTTTTCTTCCAGCATCTCTATTTCCTAACTTGATGGCTCCAGCCCTTCTTGACTTAGTGAAGCCTCAGTCTCTTCATAGGTAAATGGGGGAAGACATCAGTTTCTCACAGGGATACTGTGCCAAGTGATGGTCACACCTCCATGTGACCTAGTGCCACTGTACCTCTGCAGCTCACCTGCACGTGACCTGGTGCCACTGTGCCTCTGCAGCTCACCTGCATGTGACCTGGTGCCACTGTGCATGTGACCTAGTGCCACTGTGCATGTGACCCAGTGCCACCGTGCCTCCACAGCTCACTTGCATGTGACCCGGCGCCACCGTGCCTCCGCAGCTCACCTGCATGTGACCTGGCGCCACTGTGCATGTGACCTAGTGCCACTGTGCTTGTGACCTAGTGCCACTGTGCCTCCACAGCTCACCTGCATGTGACCCGGCGCCACCGTGCCTCCGCAGCTCACCTGCATGTGACCCGGCGCCACCGTGCCTCCGCAGTTCACCTACATGTGACCTGGTGCCACTGTGCATGTGACCTAGTGCCACTGTGCCTCCACAGCTCACCTACATGTGACCTGGTGCCACTGTGCCTCCACAGCTCTCATCTATATACTCCTCACATGTCTGCCTTCCCGTTTGACTTATGAGCAAATAGGAAACGGAGGATACACAAGCTTTTTTAAAAGGGAGGCATTTTTGCCTTTTCCACTCTCTCTCTCCCAAGACAGGAGGCATCCCGATTGCATCCAGGTCCTTATTTAATAATTTTAATCCTTTTCAAGTTACTTAATCTCTCTAAACCTTAATTTCCTCACACATAAAATGGGGATTAAATTAATACCTTTCCAGTGGATTGTAGTGAGGGTTAAATGAAATCATGCATCTTTGTTTTTCTTGATGGTGATAAGTCTGGAATGTCACATAAGGTCTTGAATCTGAGGCACAGCTGTGCTGAGAGGACACCCACTTCCCGCCTCCCAGTGTGAGGCTGAGTTGTGTTTCTTGAAGGCAGCAGCTGAGGGTACAGGATGACAGATATGGCTCGAGGCATGGACTAAGAACTCACTCTACAGTGCAGGCTCTGCTCAGCAAGACCCTGGAAATAGCAGCACTGGTGGTGACAGCAGAATTGTATTGTCCTTCCTTGTCTATCTTTCACTTCCTTTCTGGGGCAGTAAATGTCTCAGCTATTCCTGCTCACTATCTCCCTGGGGGTTTAGAGGTTGACACCTGAAGTTTTAATGAGGACTAACAGCCACATTTCGCTTTTTTTCTCCATGTGACAAAGCTTTAAATTTGTTTGCTTCCTGGAACAAAATCAAAAGTGTGTCATGTTGTCAGTCTTGGGCTGGACATGAAATAAAACAGTCAAGTTGAGATGGAATGTCAGCAAGAAGGTTTAGTTTTGGCTGTGGGGTTTCCAAGCCTGAGCTTCCTGGCTCCTGTGGCACTGGGAAGAGTGACTCCTCCCAGAAGGAGCTAACGGCACAGGCTATTTCTCTCTGGTAGTTTCTCAAACAGTCTGTTTCATCTAGAAGTTATTTGACCATATTCTTAGTTTGAATTCTGTCTATATTTGTTTCTCCCTGTGGTGCTCATTTGAATGCAGGCTGTGTGCCCAAGGACTAGAGGCTATCAGGCTGCTCCAAGGGGCACCAGCAGACCTTCATGTCCCTGAATATCTTCTCTGCACATCAGCCTAATGTTCTGTCATTAGGCATTATCTGCAGAAGTTCAATATTGAAATGCTGCAGGGCGGGGCGGGGCGGGGCGGGGTGGCGGTGTTCCATCCCATTGCCCTGCCTTAGATTGGCTGCAGCTGGGCTCCAGCAGATTCCTTCCTGAGGCTCAGAGGCATCAGGGCCCCTGTGGCCTTAGCACTCTCTTTTGCACAGTGCTCCCAATTCTCCCTTCCTTTTCCTCCCTGCTCATATGTATTTCATCCACAGGGCATTTAATGCTGAATCTGACAACTGTTTCACCCCACCCCCACCCCCAAAAAAGGTATAAGTACTTTTCTCTTTGCAAAATACATTTTAGGGATGAATTGCTTCCTTTTTCAATGTAAAATTTACTGGAATGTCAAATATGTTGAAAAGTAAAAGAGCTTTCATCTCCCTTCTGTCCCTGGGAATGAATATTCCCAGCAGACAGCAGACTTCTCTCCTAAATTCTCTCCTTTGGCAAACACAAGCAAATAAACAAACACCTTTTCTTGGCTAGTTGTGTGATGTATGAGCAATCCTCATTGAAAATGAGACACAAAAATTTCGTTTCCTTCCTTATGAATATGGTAAGTCACTTTGAAACTATCATTTCTTCTCTTCCTTTTTCTAGTGAAATTAGAATGAGTTTCTTAATGTTTATATATATATTTCTGATTATTGGTAACTAAAGTGTTTCTATATACACTCATGTGAACTAATATGTATGTAACCAATACATTTCGTTGGCTTCTTTGTCCTTTGTCTAGTGATTCCCGTCATTCATTCAATCACTTTCTCATTCATTCATTCATCCATTCAGTAAGTATTTTTAAATGTCTCCTATATATTAGACATAATGCTAAGTCTGCTATGGGATAGTATGGGGTACACATGGCCACAAGTGAAAATACTACATTTTTCATCCATCTGAACATCTGGATGTGGCTGTATGTTGCAGGTTGGGTTATATAGTAAACTCTGAGATGGAGTTTGGAGTGCAAGGGCTTTTAATGGGGTGACTCACAATCTGGTGGTGCCTGCACTGTTCTGAGATTCAGGAGGCTAAGTTTTAATGTTAGTTCTGCCCCTTCCAAGCTGTGTGATCATGAATAGGTCAGTTCATCTCTCTGGACCCAGTTTTCCAATGGCAAAATCTAGAAGACAGTTACCCATTCTATAAGATTCTTAAGAGTTTTAAGGAGTACCTGCCATTTCATCGGAAGGGCACAGTAATGATGATGTCACTGCTTATAGTTGTATAAAGACTTCATTACTAATGAAATAGAAAGTAGAAAACCTCAGTCTTCATGAGATCCCTATGCAGTAGACTGACAAGAAGACATTATTCCAACTTTACAAATAAGAAGATAGATTTAGAGAGATTAAACAACCTATTTAGGAACACATGATAGTCAATTTTGCTTCAGCAAAATCATCTGACTAGAAGTTGTAACGCCGGTTGCCTTGCTGGGAGCTCGGACGCACCCCCCCCTCCTTTTTTTCCTTTTAAAAGCCCCGAGCAAGCTCAGACATACTCGGGCATGTTCCCTTCTCCCTTGCTCGCACAGCCTAGTCTTCCCTTAAAGAGCCCAGTATGCAAACAAGGTGCTACAACCATAGCTTCTTAACAACCAATAGCAGCTGAGTCTTAACAACCAATAGCAGCCAAGTCTTAACAACCAATAGCAATCGAGTCTTAACAACCAATAGCAGTCGAGTCTTAACAACCAATTGCAGGCAAGTAATTCCAACCAACAACAAGCCAAGTCCTAGGTCAAGGCTTATAACTTACCCAATAGCAGTCTTGCTCTCCCACAACCAGTTGAGCTGTTTCACTCCCTATAAAACCCCCTGTCTAAGAGGAGTCCCCGCAACTTCTCTGGCCTCTCCTGTCCGGACCGCAGAACCTCACCCGGGAGCCTGAATAAATTCCCTTGCATTGGATTATTTTGGTGCTGGCCTCAGTTTCTTCGTTTTATCCTCGGAAACAAACCTTACAGAAGTGTCAGATGGTAGTGGCTTTGGAAACAGTCTTTGCTTGGAAGGAAGGAGACGAATATTTATTGAGTGCTTACTCTGTCCAAGGCACCCGTAATATGTTATTTACTTGGATTTTTTCACGGTGTGTGGTCATGTTACTATGGTGTTACATATTATCAGTTTACCATTTCACATCACCATGTTACAATTGAAATACCGAGGTTCAGAAAGGTTATGTGGCTTGCCCTAGGAAGAGGAAGATATGGATTTAAACTCTGTCTTCTCTCACTCCAAAGCCCAGAACTGCCAGGGATCATGAAGCAGAACTGTCTACTCTACTTTTCTGGTAGAGCCATCAAAATAGGGCTCTCCTGGTCCTGGCAGTGCAATCTCAACCCGATGGTGCACTTCCAATTCCAGCCCAATCATTCCAATGTCTACAAACCTTCTTTGATGAAGTATACATGCCTGTCTTTACGGAGGTTCATGGAAACCCCATGTTAATTTTGCTGTTGACCATTTAATGCATCTGTGATCCAGGCCACATTTCTTCACGTAGTAATCATTTTAAAAGGAGCATTTAAGCAGTCTTATTTATTAATTATGCCTCCTGTGACTGATAAACACAATTTGTTAAACCTGTTTAAAGTCAGATTTATTTATTATTGAAACATAACTGAAATATAATCAATTTCCAGATTTCTAGGGTTTGTATGAGATCCCATGGTGTTGCTATAGCATCCACTCTAATATTTAAATGTTTAGTTAGGTTCTGAGTAAATCATCTTGTCCTACTTTCTAACATTTATTTTGTCATGAAGTTTATTTGGCTTAATGGCTGGTTAAATATCCCCCATAAGAAATTTTTGCAACTCCACATTTTATTTTCAGAAGAGGATAGGAAGTTATAAATATGCACAGAGTGGAAAGCTATGGGAAAGAACACTTTGCAACTGTTGGCAACTTTGGGGAAACCACACATAGCATCAGACACCTGAGAAAAGTTTAGTCTTGTGGGCGAATGAGTGTGGATGTTTACTGGAAATCAGCACTGGGTTTAAACATCCAGTAGATTTTAAAAATACTCTCGGTGAAATTTTTTCTTTCTATTTTGAAATGGGTAAATTCATTAATGAAATATTGTATTTAGGTAGCTGCAGCCAAATCAAGTTTTTCAATAGACATTTACATAAGTTTATTTCCTCTTTATATAAGAATTTTGAATTTTGGAAAAACTTCAGAGGAAATTCAGTTCTACCCTTTTGATAGAAGTTCATAGGTGAAGTGACTTAATATTCCATCGCCATGACTTAGGGTGGTTGGGCGGAGGTGGGAACAGACATTGTCTCTTCACTCTGACTGGGCTGTCGTTCCTGCTCCAAATGCAGCAAGCATTTGTAGGAAACAGGAAACAGCTATAGGAAACAGGAAATGGGAAACAGCTATAGGAAACAGGAAATGAGAAACAGCTATAGGAAACAGGAAACAGGATATTTATACATTGGTTAATAGAGAGCTATTCAATAACCCACACATGAAGGACTGAATTTTTTTTTTATGATACACTGCAAACTTGTAAAGAATCCAAACACTATGCATATGTATAAAAGTGTATAAAGATGAAACACACCACTTCCTGGCCCTCCCCAGTCCCACTCCTCAGAGCTCATCATCACAAGAGCCCAGTACATACCCATCCAGATTTTTCTATGCACATTTAAAACTCTTCTCTCAAATGCAGAATTTACTTTGTAAAATGAAAATTAAATTATTTATAATATACGTAGTCTTCTGTAACTTTCTCAGTAAAAAATAGGTCATGGGCTTCTTTCCATGTCCATATATATAGCCCTACCTTTTTCCTTGTGTGGGAATTCATGGGGAGGACAGAATATATTTAACCAGATTCCTACTGATAAAAAACAGCAGCTGTATTCTATTGCTAATTTAAAAATATTATAAGTCATGGAGATGGAATATTAAATTATTGGGTCACAACAATATCTGGTTGCCCCCTCCCTCACCTTGCAGCTGTTGGAGTCCCCCCTGCCAGTCTTATATGGTCATTCAGTTTTGGTCTTATATCTCCAGTGAGGCATTGAAGTCAGCATCAACATATGCCAGGCACAATGCAATGCACAGCTCTAAAATTCCACTGAAGATAATTTGTGTTCCTATAATGGCTTAAAGTTTTGCAGAACTGCAGGTGCATGACTAGGAATATGAACAACCATTATTTTGTAGAAGTCAAGCAGAACTGGTTATTAGAAGCTTGAACTGAGAGAATGGCAAAGTCAGTCATCAGGAACTGTACACCTGAAATATGCTGGGGCCATTTTTTTCTTTTTCAAATATAAGAATTAAGAACTTAGTATTAAAAGTTAATAAATTTTTAAAAATTCTGCACACCATTTTTTATGTCATTCATAATTCAACAGCCACTTACTGAGTACTTAGTGTATGCCTGGCACTATTAGACCTGAGGCTGCAGCAGGGTATCTCATAGCTCCTACCCACTTGGCATTCACAGCGTTGTAGAGACACTGATGCTTGAGCAGTAACTGCAGCGCTGGAGATGGATGCTCCACAGTGGATTGTCTGCATTACGGTACTGGCTCCAAGGAGGAAAATCTGTTCCGCCAGTGGGCAGAAGTCAGATAAGGCTTCTCAGAGAAAATAGTGCTCAGGATGGTACCTTATCCTGTATGGCAAAGGAGTCATGGGAGGGTATTAAGCAAAAAATAACATCAGATGGGACTTTAGACCGGTGGTTGTGGAGTCAATGTAGGAAGGGCAGGACAAGGCAAGGAGACTGAAGGATTGGCTGCTGCAGTAACTGAGAAATCATCGTCTCAAGTAAAGAAGTTAAGGGTACAGAAGAGGGTGAAGGGCTGAGGACATTCTGTGGGTAGGAGTGACAAGCCGAGGTAAGTTTTATAGGTTGTCATGTATGAGAATTAGAAATGTCTGCAAAGTGCCCACGTGGAGCCTGGCCTGCAGCAGGGACCTATCAGTGGCACTCATCAGTACAGTGTGGATGCCCTTGAAGGGATGAGAAAGTCTTTACGCTGTAGGACGTGCCGGCCCAAAGCAGGTGCTATCCCAGTCTTCTGGAGAAAAAGAGTAAAGAATGTCTGACTTGTTTGTTATAGGTTGAAAGCTTTTGTTGTCTTGAAAAGATAGTATGTATTGGTCATTTTGCTAATAATAAAAAAAAGAAAGAAAAATAATGAATAGATAAAAATGGAGGAGGAGGAGGAGAATGAGGAGGAGGAGGCCACCGCCACCAACGCCTTTCTTCTGAAACTTGTACATTCAGAGCAGTAGTTTTAACATTTTAGTAAGTATCAGAAAGGCTGGGGTGCTGGTATTCAAGTCCTTATCACCTCTTGGCCTAAATTGTTAGAAAGAAGAAAAGAAAGGAGTGGAAAGGAGGGAGGGAGGGAAGGAAAGAAGGAAGGAAGAGAGGAAGGGAAGAAGGGAAGGAGTGAACAAATATTCACTCATAGCAGGTTCCTTTTTTCCTCAGTTTCCCCTCCCCCTCACTCACTCTCCTGCTTCAACTCAAGGGCTTTATAGCTGGCCCCGAGGCCTCCCCCGCCCCCATGCTGCTCCCTGCAGGGAGGGGCCCCATCTGCAGGAAGTCAGGCTTTCTCATCCGCTCTGCTCCTAGTCAGTTTTATTTATTGGACTCCCCATGTAATATTTCATTTTATCAACAGAGTTCCACTGCTAAAAAGCAGAAAAACAATAAATGAAGTTTGAAAGCCACAGGCCTGAAGGATGAAGGCCAGTCCCCAGCCTGACAGTGAAGGCCGTCAGCTCTGTCCCTGTCCAGGCAGCCTCCCCTTCCCATTCAGCTCTGGTTGCTCCTCAGTGGCCTCCTCCCTTTGGATCTTCTTTGGGTCTTCTTCCCATTCATCAGACACCCCACCACCTTCCTGTCTTTCCTTGTGTCAAACCTGCCTGTCCCCTGACCCCTGAACTCAAGTCTCCCATGTGACCCCACCTCCACTCCTCCTGGGAAGTCAGAGAAGGGTAGCATGCTAGGTTCCTGCTGGAACCCACCTTCCTACAAAAACGAAGCAGTTCCTTTATGTGATCTTAAAACAAAAGGAGGAGTGTGGCTCAAGGGTTAGGGCTTGGACTCTGTCTGAATCCTGAAAGCTGGGTTCTACCTCACAGTGTGTGGTCTTGAGCAAGCTCTTGAGCCTTTGTTTTTTCACCTCTAAAGCAGGGAAATAATTATTCCTATTCTTAGGGCACTGTGAGGACTAAATGACATAATATTGATAAAGTGTTTAGAACAGTGCTTGGTGCATAGTAAGCATTTGTTAAATGTTAGTAGTAGTATTTTCATTGTTGTTAATATTATTAGAATCCCATATCCTTTCATTCTCTTTTAGGACCTCATTGCAGCAATTCTCCGAATCCTGGAATGATCAATTATACTCTCCATTGGGTTGTTTCTGCTGGCATACAAATGGTTGGTTGTTTCTCCCACCTTAAAAAACAAAACCAGCTCCAACAAATTAACAGGACTCTCACCCCCTCTCTACCAGCTTCTCCTGACCTTCCTCCCCACTCTTCTCCCTTTTACAGCAAAACTCAGAGAGGGTGTTCTCTGCACTCCAGATCTCCAGCTCCTCATCTTCACTGCTCTCTCGAGCTCACTCTGCTCAGCCTTCACTAAGCTGCTCTTGCCAAGAGCCCTTTGACCTCCACATTGCCAAATGCACTGGCCCCTGAGAAGCCCCCTCTGGCTTTGGCACAGTGTCCCCTCCTCTGGGAAGCCCCTGACTTTGCTCTCAAGTCATCGGCCAGTCTCCTTTGTTGTCTTCTCCTTAGCAACTTAAGTGCTTGGGTCTCCTGGGGCTCAGTCTTTGGACCTCTTTCATTTTCTATCTACACTGACTGGTGAGCTCATCCATCTCGTGGCTTTAATATCTCAATATAGACACTCTTCATTCATAGACCAAGTTTCTATCTTGGGTCTGGACTTCTCTCCTGAACTGCAGACTTAGATATCACTTGCCCACCTGGTAGCTCCACTTGTATGTCCAACAGACTTCTCAAATTTGACATGTCCAGAACCAAATTCCTGACCTTACCCAACTCTTAGTCTGATCTTTCCTTGGCCCTCCCTATCAGCTCAGGGCACCTCCTTCCTTTCGGTTGCTCAGACTGAAATATTTGGTGTATTGCTTGACTCTTCTTGTGTTAGCACACCTGACTGATTGTACTTTAAAAATATATCCAGAATCTGATCACATCTCACCACATCCACTATGGTCATTCTGGTCTAAGTTGTCATCGAGTTTTTCCTGTGCATACCAGGTTAGTGTAATCTCCTTCTACGTGGTGCTACTGCCCCAGACTCCCCATGGTTAAATGTGAAATGTTGAATCGGATCACTTCACTCCTCTGTTTTAATCCCTCTAAGGGCTTTGCATCTCACCCTGAGTAAAAGCTAAGGTGATAGCAAAGGCCCCCGAGGCCCTACACAATCTGCTTTTCTCCCACCCCACTCCCTCATGGCCTCATTACTTTCAATGCCTTATGTATAAATCTCTACTGGCCTGGCATGGTGGCTCATGCCTATAATTCCAGCACTTTGGGTGGCTGAGGTGGGTGGATCACGAGGTCAGGAGTTTAAGACCAGCCTGACCAAGATGGTGAAACCCTGTCTCTACTAAAAATACAAAAATTAGCCAGGCATAATGGCGGGTGCCTGTAATCCCAGCTACTCAGGAGGCTGAGGCAGAGAATTGCTTGAACCCTTGAGGTGGAAGTTGCAGTGAGCCGAGATCGTGCCAAGACACTCCAGCCTGGGTGACAGAACGAGGCTCCATCTCAAAAAAAATAAATAAAATAAAAATAAATATCTGCTTTTTTTGCTCACTTCTTTTGAGTTCCTCCTCAAACATATCAGGCATGTTTCTACCTCAGGGACTTTGCACTTGCTGCTCTTTTTCTGAAACACTCTCCCCCAAATTTTCACTTCTTTCTAGAATTTGTGTCTTTCTCAGTGAGGTCTTCCCTGGTCACTTTATTTCAAATGACTTCCCAGTCAGGCGTGGTGGCTCACACCTGTAATCCCAGCATTTTAGGAGGCCCAAGTGGGCAGATCACTTGAGGTCAAGAGTTCAAGACCGGCCTGGCCAAAATAGGGAAACCTCATCTCTACTGAAAATACAAAAATTAGCTGGATGTGGTGGCACACCCTTGTAGTCTCAGCTACTCAAGAGACTGAGGCAGGAGAATCACTTGAACCCAGGAGGCAGAGGTTGCAGTGAGCTGAGATCATGCCACTGCCCTCCAGCCTGGGCTTCAGAGTAAGTGAGACTCCATCTCAAAAAATTAAAAAATGAAATGACTTCCCCTCCCCAAATGGCATTCTCTTTTCCTCTTTTATATTCTGCCTCTCCCTGATATTCCTAATACATATTGTTGTTTAACTCTACAATTCACTTATTAATGGTATTTTTGTCTGTCTCTGGATTTTTGTCTATTTTGTTCTCTCTAGCACCTAAAACAGTGCCTGACACACAGTAGGCATTCGGCAAGTATGTGCTGAGTGGCTGAATGAACAAATTAATGAGGAAATTGGTGGAGCAGGTGGATCTTTTTAGGGACATGAAATTTTGATGATTTGGAGCCTCAGTTTGCTGGATAAGAAGCTCCATCGTATTTGTACCTGTGGAGAAAATCAGACTTGGGAGAATCAGTCACAATAATTAAACATACAGGTGCTGCTCTTTTCTAGCTTTTTGTTTTTTCATAATGAGCCATACCTGGCCCAGATTCAGCACCAGCTACTGGAGAATGGAGTTCTCTTCTTGGTGTACATGTCTGCTCAGGAGCCCAAAGGCTCCTTAGGGGAGTGCTCAACGCACATGGAATTAGAGCAAAGAGATCTTAGTCTTGAGAGTTATTTTTGGCTGAGTGTGATGGCTCACCCCTGCGATCCCAGCACTTTGGGAGGCCGAGGCCACTTGAGTCCAGGAGTTCAAGGCTAGCCTGGGCAACATGGCAAGCACCTGTCTCTACAAAAAATACAAAAAGTAACTGGGCATTGTGGCATGCACTTGTAGTCCCAGCTACTAAGCAGGCTGAGGGTGGAGGATCCATTGAGCCTGAGAGGTAGAGAATGCAGTGACCTATGATCACACCACTACACACCAGCCTCGGTGACAGAGAGAGACCCTCTCCACCCTATACCCCCTAAAAAGAGCTATTCTTAAAAAACACTTCTCATTTATGATTCATCTGTATATATGGTCATTTTGGTCTGAAGAATAAGGAAATACCAAAAGCCCCATTCTTTGTTACTTCTTTCTTTCTGGTGTTTTCTCTGTTATGTGTGGGCTATCATCTGTGTGTGCATTTGCCGTTGACAGCACCTTCATTTCATCATTTCTCCCTTTCATGTTCCAAATCTTAAATGCTACAGACTTCCTTTCACTGACTTTCCTTTAGATGGTGCTTCACTAAGAGGCCTATCTTTTAAAGTCCTATGCAAAGTATTTCAAGCATAATAGACTCCTTTGCAGTTTTCAGCTGAGAACATTTCTTCATTGCTTAAATGAAGTGAAATTGCTGATGAGTATCTTTTGCCATTGGGCCTAGTCTAACATTTTTTTCTTGCTGGTAAGCACCAATCAACAACCTCATAACTTTAGTGTACTTCATACATACAATCCCATCTGGTTAGACTCAAAGAACACTGGACCTCATTTTAAAATATGACAACCATGTCATGGGCTGTAGGCATTGCATCTCAATGTTTTGCCTTTCTTCTCTCAAGCCTGCAGGTCTGCATTTCCAAGGCTGGTGTTTTACATGAGGAGCAAGTGAGCTTCAGTCCTGGCTTCTCCATGACTGCTGTGTGCCCTCCAATTAGCTTGACCTTTGAGACTGACCTTTCCTCGATGTTTGATTATATGACAGTAGTGAGGTTTGGGTCAGCATGAATGACTTCCTTATGAATTCATAGTTTTTGGTATTCAGAGAAATCAGCTTTTACACCACGGTGCGAGTTGGGATCGGCTGGCACATCTTTTGATGATACAGCTAACAGTGTCTGGTGGCATAAAGCAGGGATGTGTTCTGTACCCCCTTTTTACACATTAAACATTAATAATTTGACACTGATTTTGGTGAATTTCTCCAGGCTATGGAAAATAGGCAAATGAGTCTCCTCCTGTACGTTAATATTAATGTCACAGCCTGGAAGTGGCCTCTGTGGGTGGTTCATCCTGTGATGAGACCACTAGCAGAACAACTAGTTTTAGATGAACAATTTTGCAATTAAGATAATTATTGTGGTGAGTGTTCCCCAAATGTCACAATCCTAAATTTAATAATTCCATTCAACCAGCTAATTTTTTTAGTCATTTAAAGCAACAGTATCCCAACTGTTTAACCCATTCATGCCTGAGATTGCAATTCTTTTGAATTTTTGCAATCAGAACTTGGTGATGTCCTTGAAGAGTAGGATGTAAATAAATCCCGCATGCTTAGCGTTCCAATAATGGAACACTAGGCATAAATTATATCATCATTGAAAAGAAAGTGTGAATATGCTCTCCCAATCTGTATGGATTCATTAATAAATGACACACAGTGATATTATATTAGTATATTATTTATATTATAAAGATACATAAAATAACAATTTAAATGAATGAGATAAAAATGAAATAAATGATTTCTCTTATTTATTAATAAAACATTATCACTCGATTATGATGATGAATGTTCTGGCTGCTCATTTTTAAAATCTCTTGCTAATCCTGATGGCTTCATGCTCTCATTAACTAACATCAAAGGCAAAATACACACTCAAAGCAAGGATCAAAATTAATGAGTGGAGGTAAATCCATATTTTAAATAGCTTTTTATTAATTTCAGATTTGAGAGTTGACTTTCTGTCAGTTATGATCAGATCACTGTTTTACCTCACTATGCCACTGATAAAAAGCTTGTCTGTTCTAAGAATTAGAGAAGTCGGCCAAGCACAGTGGCTCATGCCTGTAATCCCAACATTTTGGGAAGCTGAGGAGGGCACATCACGAAGTCAGGAGTTTGAGAACAGCCTGGCCAATATGGAGAAAGCCCATCTCTGCTAGAAATACAAAAATTAGCCAGGTAGGGTGGCACACCTGTAGTTCCAGCTGCTTGGGAGGCTAAGGCAGAAGAATCCCTTGAACCCGGGAGGCGGAGGTTACAGTGAGCCAAGATCATGCCACTGCACTCCAACCTGGGTGACAGCAAGACTCCATCTCAAAACAAAACAAAAAAAAAAAAAAAAAAAAAAAGAATGGGAGAAGTGTGGCTCTGCCAGACAAACTTTGTTTGCTTGAAATTGTATTACTGATATCATCTCTTTAATCCTCTCCATTTCATGAAACCTCATTTAATTACAACTGGATGTTATATTCCATACATCCACTTAACTAGATCCTTCTGAACTCTAACATGTGCCCATTTGGTGACAGTGAACAAAAATGTGCCAACCTCCTGCGTAGGGAACTTCCACTTTTCTCTCAAGCTACCCAGCGAACCACAAAGGGCAACCAGGGCAGGTAACCATCTTGCAGGTTGAGCAGGTGGGGTACCTCTGTGTCAACTGGAATATGTAAGCAGTATTGAAGTTTAACTTCTTTCATACTGTTGCATATAAATATAGGCATCACTTCTAATATTTTTCATGCATACCAGTCTCACATGGCCCGTGTAGTGTACTCACTCCATTTGGAGAAATATTTGTTACTAATTCTGGGAAGTTCAATGGGAAACAGTGCTGCTCATGAATGGATGTCTCAGATGAGAGCTGTTTCCCAAACTCTGGGCATTTACGTAATACGGGCACAGGTTTGCTTCACTTATATACTAGCTATACTTTTTTTTTTTGAGAGGGAGTCTTGCTCTGTCATCCAGGCTGGAGTGCAGTGGTGCCATCTTGCCTCACTGCACCCTCCGCCTCCTAGGTTTAAGTGATTCTCTTGCCTCAACCTCCTGAGCAGCTGGGACTACAGGCATGCACCACGCCCAGCTAATTTTTGTATTTTTAGTAGAGACGGGGTTTCACCATGTTGGCCAGGATGGTCTCAATCTCTTAACCTTGTGATCCACCCACCTCGGCCTCCCAAAGTGCTGGGATTATAGGCATGAGCCACCGCACCCAGCCTACTGTCTATACTTTTATTAATTAATATTGATAAATGTATTGAATTACTTTTAAAACTTTATTTAAAAAGGAAACATCACATTCCTGACATGAATGGAGAAATCCATACTATTTTTCCTTCTTTGTCTTCCATGAACATTAGTTATTCTTACCATGGCCTGAGCACAGTCCCTGCTGTTGACCTGTGGCTGAGCTCTCCTGACCTTGCAGCAAAGATCAGACTGATTCTTGCACTGCCCAGTGCAATACCCAGAAATAACCAGTATTCAGGAGGTGAGGTGACACCATGGACAGGAAGGACATTGCATTGGCACCTGCTGAAGAGCTTCTTAGCAGCTAGTTTGCTGAGGGTTGGGAAGATAGGTATGTGCTGGCCAGCTTTGTACTAGCCCAGATCAGCTTGTGCACCATCTTTGGGAAACCTGTCTTTTTATTTTATTTCTAGGAAATATAGAAGCAAATATAAGACTGCAATATAGTTATGATATTGCCCTTAGGGCAAAATTTGCATATTTGGGTTAGTCCCTTACCACTCTTGGGCCTAGGTCATGACTGCCTACTACCAAGTATATTTTTCCTAGTTCTTGTTTATAGTATACTGTTATTTTTATGTTTGTATTCTCGTGTCGCGCTATCTCAAAGCCTTGTGGAACAAGGCAAAGGCTATAAATAAATAAAATGTCTCACATGACCTTATATACCCCACGTATCATTACTGACTTCATCTCTAGGTAGTGGATAGCTCTGGTATTTTGTGAAGGACAGCTCCAAAACAGGTGTGCCAGTGATGTCTTGTTATATTAGATCTGCTGTATGACACTTCTTGATTTATGAAATGCTGCAGAGAAACCATCTCATTTAGTAAGCATGATATCCCTATGAAAAGAGCAGACTCAGAGAATTTGGTAGATGTGTTAGAAGATCAGTTCTGAGTCCAGGTCTCAAGAACTCACAGTTTCTCTCTCTCTTCTCATTCTCATTTTCTCCTCCCTCTCTCCTTATCTTTCTCTCTCCTATTCCCTTTTTTCCTCACTCTTCCCCCTCCTTTCCTCTCCCCTCTCTTTTATCTCTCTCCTCCTTCCCAATCCCCACAGCTGCTTCTCTACTATTATGAGAACAATCCAGGACTAGCCTACTGGGGGCTGAGATAAACTGAATGAAGCAGAATCACTGTCACAGCGGAGGCCATCCTAGACTCATTGGGCCCCATGCGACTCATCAGCTGAACACAGATGGACGGCCAAGGGCCACTGAGATCAGTTGAGCCTGGCCCAGATCAGCAGACCCACCTAGCCACATATCTGTGAGAAATAGTAAGTAGTTGTTATTTCAAGCCATTATGTTTTGGGGTGGTTCGTTACATGGCAATTGCCACCTGATACAGACACTCAGAGACTTAGGTTACATGACAGAGTTGGTGGCAGAGCTAGGAGTAGAGTCAGGCTGATGCTGTTTCTTTTTAATTCGTTTTAAATTTTTGTGGCTACATAGTAGGTATATATATTTATGGGTACATGAGATGTTTTGATACAGGTATGCAATGTGTAATAATTAACATCAAAGAAAATGGGTATCCATCCCCTAGCCTGCTGCTTATTCTTGGTCAAGCTGTTTGATACAATGCTCTGCTACTGAACCCATGTCTTTCCCTTCACCAGGTGACCTCTTGTCTTCTGAAAAGTAACCTCTGGTGCATTCTGTCCCTCAGGGAGTCAATCATGGCCACATGGGTACATGGATGAACATTCTTCTGCAAAGAAGATCTATTTAAATTTTGCAAAATATATCTCTTTTTTTGGAAGAAATATCAAACAATCTTTGGCTGTTCTGTGATTGTCTGGCAAGTCCATCTGCCTGTTTTTTACATAAAATTTTCATAAACCAAAATCAAATGAACTTTATTTGAATTTTCATCTCAATCAGTAGCAGTAATATGAGACCCTACACGTTATCATATAGAGGTCAGGAGATCCATCAGAGTAATCTCCTGACATTGTTTTGACTTTCTGGGAAGCCTGAAGGAATGTTTTGAGATGGATCTCCTTCTCACCCCACTTTGGCTTGATGCTTCACTTCTGATTATTGTGGTGCAAAGATGTCATCCTACAGCTTATACTGGGCTTGATTTCTAAGGTCATGCTCATCTGCAGGCTTTGTAAAATCTTACAGTAAGAAAGGTCACTTAACAATAAGATAATTCACATGTTTCCTCCCCATGAATGAAGTTTGGTGTAAAAAGAAGCAAAAATAGGGCTAGAAATAAATTACTGGCTTATAAACATGTTTATTAAATGCATTATACTTGGAGCACCAGATGTGAGGAAGACAAAGGCTAAATACCAGCAGCAGGATTGCTAAGTAAATTACTTGGTTTGTTGCTGATAATGAGAACCTCTACTTGGTGGGGGCTGCTGTGAGATTACATGTTTCTGCTGTGTTTTTCCTCAGTGAACCATGATTGATTTTAGGAATTGTTTGGATAAGCTCCACCTTTGGCGTTGATAGAAAAAATAATTATCTTTAAAAGAAAATCTTGATAAACCCAAATATTTTTTCTGAACTCACAATTTATGTCTTCATCAATAAAAGTGATTAATAAATAAATCTATCAAATGTAATTTGATTGCCTTTCATTCTCCCCTTTCTTCATACCTTGCAAAAAAAATACTGTTAATTTGAGTTATGCTAAAGACTTAGACTACAGTCTTCAAAGCAGAAAATATAATCTAGGAAGATGATACTGTCTGTTAGCATTTCCAAATCATATTTCTGCTGCAGAAATGGGCAAATCTTACAATAAGGCTGCTGATTTGATTAGGCAGACTAATAATTACATACCATAGCAACACCCTCATATACAATCTCCTATTCAGAGATCTGGCATTCTTCCTATTTCTCCTTTAGAAAAATATTTTCTGGCTCAGTTGAGAAGAATAAGTCATTAGAAGCTCCAGTAAACAATTCTGTGTGGAGTGTCCATTTGAGCAAGCAGCTGTCCTTTGAAAATTGCCTTTATTGTTTGAGGCTCTCAATTTTGCAGCCAGGAGGTTATATAAAATCAATTAAGCCAGAGGATCTCTAGGTAATCAGCCCTGAGAACTGTTGCCCCAGCTGCAATTATTTGCCGACGGTGGCAGCTTACTCCTTTATTCCTGTGTTGCTCAGCCCCCGCTTTAGCCTTCACCTCCTGGCAGCAGTGCGCCTCCCTACCCACCCCCCCTTGGTTTCTTTCCTTCACCACTCTTGTTGGTGAAGCCCAGGCTGCTATCTCCCTGGGTGTCACTCCAGCTTCTGCTTTCAAGTGATGCAAGGAGAACGCCCTGCTGGGTTAAGAGGTTGTGGCTTTCATTTCCTCCTCACCAGCAGATAGGAAGCTGGAAGGAGGTACCACAAATTGCAGCTGTTGCTGTGGCAACCAAGCTGCTCCTCAGAAAAGCTGTTCCAGAGGAAAAGCTCCTTGAGTCTTGTGATCTATCTTTCTGTGTCTTCCCCTTTTTTCAGCCCTTATGAGGCAACTCAAGCAATCATCTCTCCTAAGCACCCCATCCACTTCCCCCACGACAAGGAAGTCATTCACACTGAGGATTCGACAATAGAGGAGCCTTCCTGCACCGCTCAGAGGCATTGTCCTCGAATAAGGCATACATCCTGCAACCAGAAGAACATGCCATATCATAACGTCTAATATTGTAATTCTGTGCATCATTTGGCTGGGTGGGGAAAGTAATTTGAGGTATAGGGTAGGGTAGAGAACTCGTCCATTCATTCGTCGAGTGCTTATTGGATACTCACCAGGGAGTGAGTACCAGGCAAAATGCTAAGCACTGGGGTTTCGGAGACAAATAAGACAGTGTTGGTACCTCTCACAGTCTGGTGGAGAGGCAGATATAAAGAGAAAGGCATTGCAGGTGTTTGATAAAAGTCTATCTGGGGCTTCTAAGGCATAAGGGAGGGTGTGTGTGGGCAGCCGGGAAAGCCCCTTGACAGAAGTGTCGTGAGAGAGAGAGGGTGTGTGTTAAGTGCACACATTACTTTGGAGGACTCTTAAATCTTCTCTTGAATCCAATATCTTAGCTTCATTTATGGCTATTTGGTCAACACCTCAGAAGGTCCAGAGAGCCTTTGTGAAATATAATGTAAATATGAGGCAAAGACAGCTGATGGTCTCTCCCTTATGAGTCTCTGGAAGGTGGTGATGAAAGCCCTGGAAGCATGGCTGTTGGGGACTGGGAATGGAAAGAAAGTTCTCACTAGAATATTCAGCTAGACCTCGGGGGAAGTGAGGGGGAATCACTGGAGGCTAGTGTGGGAGGAGTAATCATAGAGCTCCTGGGTGTGTGGTGTTCAGGAAACTGAAACTGGGTGGGGGCACTGATGGGAAAATATCTGCCTATTATTAAGGGCATGTATGCAGTGTCATGATGAACTGTAGGGCTTTGGATTCCAACAGATTGGAGTTTGTCTTGACTCTGCCACCACTAACTGGAGACTCTGAACAAGGTAGCAATCCTTCTGGGCCTATTTCTTCAGGTGTAAAAGGGGATTATGTCTATGGGCTGAATTGCACCCCCCATTCATATATTGAAGTCCTAATACCAAGTATCTCAAAATATGACTGTATTTGGAGATAGAGCCTTTAAGGAGGTAATTGAGTTAGAATGAGGTCACAATGGTGGGCCCTAATCCAATACGACCGATGTCCTTTTAGGAAGAGGAAATCTAGACACAGACATGTACAGAGGGGAAAATGATGTGAAGAAACAGGGAGAAGACAAACCAGGGAGAGAGGCCTGGAATAGATCCTTCCCTCATTGCCCTAGAAGGAACCAACTCTGCCTACACCGTGGTCTTCAGAACTGTGAGAAATAAATCTCTTTTTTAAGCCACCTAGTCTGTGATAGTTTGTTATGACAGCCCAAGTTAACTAATCTATTGAGTAGATAATTTCATCTAATTTATATGATGCACTAAAACACATGATAATAATCATTATATGGTTACTATAATTAGCAATAGAATTAAGGTTGGCTCTAATTAGGAACAAATCCTAACTCACTTGCATTATTGGATTATTAAGGCTATGAAGATTAACTGATTTCTCTGGTTAACTGGTTGTCAGAGGATGCTTTGTTTCCATTCTGATGATGACATCTTTTAAACATGCCTCATCCATCTTTATACTAATTAGAATTGAACCTTTTTGTGATTTGTGGGCTCAGGTGCCTTTCTTTGATTACAAGAGATTGAAACTGTATGCATACTCTTTCTGAAAAGAAGTTTTGTTTTGTTTTTAATAAACCAATTATGTCAATGTTTTCTAGTAATTTGCTCCTTTTTTTCATAATGAAGTGCTGAAAACTCATGTTAGCTTTAAGGTTCTAGGTAATTAGACAAATCCAATGTGTTAGTATTCTTTACTTTCCATGAGCACAATTTGTAAATCATAGTCTTACATACTGCTATATGCTGTAAGAATTCAAACTTGTTTCTGAAACTTTAATTATAATAAAAATATGCAAATTGCTTCACTAGTTATGGACCAGCTGCTTCTAAACAATTAACAAACAGATCATGTAAATGTTTTTGGTTAGGAGAAACACCATGCTCCCAACAACAACAACACCCAGAAGAAACAGAATTATATTTACAATTTTCTGGATTATATTTCTCAATTGGGTTTATGGGAGCTGATAGAAAACAGCAAATTGTACTTTATCACTCACTTGTTTCCACTTATCTTTTAAGAGAAAAATTTATTTAGCATCTTTCTCTCTCTTGAGGAGGTCACAGAGCAAATGATCTCTACTGGTCCTTACCTATCCAAGAAAATGCTGCACGTGGAAATTCAAGTAAAGGAGAGGAGAAAGGACAACTATGGAAAGATATAACTCAATTTCAGAAGGAGGGAATAAAAGACCAGTGGACCATATCTTTGAAAGATGTGGTAAATTAAAATGCCACTCCTTCCACGAGGAGGTGGAGCCCAGTACCTTACCCCATGCATTGGGAATATTCTGAGCTGTATTTGCAACTAGCTTTGGCCAGTAGAATGTGGGAGAACAAACGTTGTATAATTTCCAAGCAAGGCTTCAAGAGGACTTGCAACTTCTGCTCTCACTTTCTTGCATGCATCATTGCTCTGAGACTTTCATGGAAGGAAATATAGTCTAGCTACCTTGAAGATGACAGACCACACGAAAAGAGATCCAGCTGACAGCCAGAATCAACTGCCAGACATACAAGAGAGGCCATCTTAGACTCTCCAGCTCCAGTCTCAGGCAGGTCCAGGAGAAGAACAATCTAGCCAAGTACATCCCAAATTGCTGATGTGCAAAATCAAGAGTTGGTAAAAGGGATGTTAATTTAAGTCACTAAGTTTTGGGCTGTTTGTTATACAGCAATAAGTAACTGTTACAAAAACACTTGGGACATAGAAAAAACATATTACAAAATTCAACATTGTCATAGTAAAAACAATAAACTAGGAATAGAAGGGAATTTTCTCAACATGATAAAGGATGTCTATGAAAACCCATAGTAAACATCATACTTAATGGTGAAAGACTTTTTCCCCTTTAAGGTCATGAATAAGACAAGGATGTCCACTTTTCTACTTCTCTTCAGCATTGTACCAGAGATTCTAGCCAGGACAAGTAGGGAAGAAAAAGAAGTTAGAGACATCTAGATTAGAAAGGAAACATAATACATATTATTTGAAGGGGACATGATCTTGTAGACAGAAAATCTTAGGAGTCCACTAAAAATATTAGCACAAATAAACAAATTTAGCAAGAAGCAAGACACAAAATTAGTATATAAATATCACTTGTATTTCTATACACCTGCAATGAGCAATGAAAAAATTAAATTAAGAAAACAATTCCATTTACAGGAGCATCAACAATAATAAAATACTTTTAAATAAGCTTAGCAAAAGAAGTGCAAAACTTGTAAAATGAAGACTACAAAACGTGTTTGAAAGAAATTAAAGCTCTCAGTAAATGGAAAGACATTCATGTTTATAGATGAAAAGACTCACTGTTTTTAAGATGGTAGTACTACTCAAACTAATCTACAGATTCAACACAATTTTATAATCTTTTTCAAGGTCACAGTTGGCTTTTTTGAGCAGAAATTGACAGGCTAATCCTCAAATTCAAATAGGAATGAAAATGAACCAGAGTAACTGAAACTTGCCTGGAAAAGAACAAAGTTGGAGGGCTGACACTTCTAGATTTTAAAACTTACTACAAATTTACAGTAATCAAGACAGTGTGTTACTGACAAAAAAAACAGACATATGATAAATGGAATAGAATTGAGAGTACAGAAATAAGACCTTGAAGTTATGCTCAACTGATTTTCAATAATGGCACCTAGCCAATTAAATTGAGAAAGTACAATATTTTTAAGAAATAATACTGGGGCAAATGGATATTCACATGCAAAAGAATAAAGTTGGAATACTACCTCACATCATACATAAACTCAAAATTGTTAATAGAAGATCTAAAAGTGTAAAACTCCTAGAAGAAAACTATAAGAACAAATTAGGCAAAGATTAGGATTGGATTAGGCAAAGATTTCTTTGATACAAAGTCGAAGGCACAAGTGACAAAAATACAAAAATTGAATGTTATCAAAATTAAAAATATTTATGCTTTAAATGACATTATCAAGAAAGTGAAAGAAAAACCTGCAGAATATAAGAAAATATTTATAAATCATATTTCTGATAAAGGACTTGTATCCAGAAGATATAATGAAACTTACAACTCAATAATAAGAAGAGAAAGAACCCAAATGAAAAAAAATGGATAAAGAGTTTGAATAGACATTTATCCAAACAAGATATAAAAATGACCAATAAGGGTATGGAAAAATGCTCAACATCACTAATTATTAGGAAAATCAAAACTACAATCACATAACACTTCACACCCATTAGTACGGCTATGCCAAAAAAATACAATTGTTGGGTAGGATGTGGAGAAATTGGAGCCCTCATATTTTGCTAGCAGGAATGTAAAATGGTGCAGCCACTTAGAAAAACACTTTGATAGTTTCTCAAAATGTTAAACAGAGTTATCAATGACCCAGCAATTCCAATCCTAGGTGAGACTTGCTTAAGATAAATAAACATACGTCCAGAAAAATGTGTACATGAATGTTCAAAGCAGCATTACTCATAATAGCCAGAAAGTAGAAACAAACCAAACTTCCATCAAAATGAATCAACAAAATGTGCTATATTTATGCAATAGAATATTACTCAGCCATAAAAAGAATTAAGTACTAACAATTGCTACAACATGTACATTATGTTAAGTGGAAGAAGCCAGTCACAAAAGACCACACATTTTATAATTTTATTTCTATAAAATGTCCAGAATAGGCAGATCTATAGAGACATAAAGTAGATTAGTAGTTGCTTAGGGCTGGGGCATAGGTAAGAAGGAGGAAGAATGTGAAGGAGCTGATAATGGTACGAGGTTTCATTTAGGGATGATGAAGATGTTCTAAACTTAGATTGTGGTGACAGCTGCACAATTCTGTGGATATACTAAAAATCAATGAACAGTGCATTTTAAAGGGGTGACTTTTATGGTACATGAATAATAGCTTAATAAAGGTGTTTTTATTTTTATTTATTTATTTATTTATTTTGAGACAGAGTCTTGCTCTGTCACCCAGGCTGAAGTGCAGTGGCACGATGTAGCTCACTGCAACATCCACCTCCTAGATTCAAGCAATCCTCCCACTTAAGCCTCCCAAGTAGCCAGGATTACAAGCATGCACCACCACGCTTGGCTAATTTCTGTACTTTTTAGTAGAGACAGGGGTTTTATCATGTTGGCCAGACTGATCCTGAACTCCTGACCTCAAGTGATCCACCCGCCTCAGCCTCCCAAAGTGCTGGGATTACAGGCGTGAATCACTGTGCCAGGCCCAATACAGCTGTTTTAAAAAAGTGTATAGGAGACTGTTCAGCCTATGGAGCAGTAATTTTTTTATTTCTTTACTTCTCTAAGAAACTTGCTTTCACTAAAAAAAAAAGTGCATAGGAGCTCAGACCTTTATATAGTATGCTTTTGTTGACATATCTGCTTTATTCTCTACAACCATCTAACCATCTTCAGTGCTCTGGAATGGTGTGATTCAGTTGCCATTTTATAAAAGAGACCTCACTAACCTACCCTAAGGGCCGCTCCATGGATAATACCAAAATCTCATGTAAGATAGCTGGCTTACCCAGACAGGATCTAACAGCACAGGCTTCATCCATGCAGCAAGCTTCATTAGTATGGTCTCATGCCAGCCACCATTCTGTGAGCCAGGACACAAGGGAAAACTAGACATAATCCTTTTCCACAGGGAGTGGTCGGCACATAGGAATTTAGATTTACAAGCAATTACTGTGCAGAGTACTATGATCACTGCCAGCTTAGTGGTAGGCAGGTGAGAACTCCATGGCAGTGCAGAGGGAGGTTGAGGGACAAATCTATTTGGAAGAATCAGGTAAGCTTTACCAAGAAACTAACTCAGGAGCTGGGCTTGAAGAATCAGTGGGAGCTGGAAAGTAGGCAGTGCTTGTGTTGGTCTGCAGAGGAAAGAGCTTTGTAGACCTAGACAACAGACAGAGACATTGGCATAGACAACATAGTACATGGGGATTTGGAATATTTCGGGAAGAGTTGGAGCTGGATTTCCTGAAGGAAGAATGGATGGAGGGGAGGCTGTGGAGAAGTGGCAGAGGCTGATTCGGAAAGTCTTGCTGGTAAAGAAATTGTCCTTACTCTGGATGTGATAGAGTTGCATCTGGGTTTTGGAGATATCATTCAAGTGGCAGTGAGGGAGAGGAACAGGATACAGGAGAAAAACAAAAGAGTAAACAGTCCAGGTACATAATTATTAAAATTGTAGTCCAAATGAAATATGGTGTCCAATTGTAAATTTTTTTGTGTTTTAGGCAGAGTCTCACTCTGACGCCCAGGCTGGAGTGCAAATGGCTTGATCTCAGCTCACAGCAACATCCACCTCCTGGGTTCAAGTGATTCTTGTGCTTCAGCTTTCTGAGTAGCAGGGATTACAGGTGCGTGCCACCATGCCCAGCTAATAATAAATAGCTTTTATTATTTTGAGATACGTTCCATCGATACCTAGTTTATTGAGAGTTTTTAGCATAAAGCACTGTCGAATTTTGTCAAAGGCCTTCTCCGCATCTATTGAGATAATCATGCGTTTTTTGTCTTTGGTTCTGTTTATGTGGTAGATTATGTTTATCGACTTGTGTATGCTGAAGCAGCCTTGCATTCCCGGGATGAAGCTTACTTGATCGTGATGGATAAGCTTTCTGATGGGCTCTTGCAATTGGTTTGCCAGTATTTTATTCAAGATTTTTGCATCTATGTTCATCATGGATATTGGCCTGAAGTTTTCTTTTCTTGTTGAGTCTCTTCCGGGTTTTGGTATCAGGATGATGTTGGTCTCATAAAATGATTTGGGAAGGATTCCCTCTTTTTGGATTGTTTGGAATAGTTTCAGAAGGAGTGGTACCAGCTCCTCTTTGTATGTCTGGTAGAATTCAGCTGGGAACCCTTGGCTTTTTTTGGTTGGTAGGCTATTAATTGCTGCCTCAACTTCAGCCCTTGTTATTGGTCTATCCAGGATTTCAACTTCTTCCTGGTTTAGGCTTGGGAGGGTGCAAATGTCCAGGAACTTATCCATTTCTTCCAGGTTTACTGGTTTATGTGCATAGAGTTGTTTGTAATAATCTCTGACGGTGGTTTGTATTTCGTGGAATCTGTGGTGATATCCTCTTTATCATTTTTTATTGCATCTATTTGATTCTTCTCTCTTTTCCTTTTTATTAACCTGTCTAGTGGTCTGTCTGTTTTGTTGATCTCAAAAAACCAGCTCCTGGATTTATTGATTTTTTCAAGGGTTTTTTGTGTCTCTATCTCCTTCAGTTCTGCTCTGATCTTAGTTATTTCTTGTCTTCTGCTAGGTTTTTAGTTTTTTTGATCTTGCTCCTTTAGCTCTTTCAATTTTGACAATAGGGTGTCGATTTTAGATCTTTCCTTGCTTCTCATGTGGGCATTTATTGCTATAAATTTTCCTCTAGACACTGCTTTAAATGTGTTCCAGAGATTCTGGTACGTTGTGTCTTTGCTCTTGTTGGTTTCGAAGAACATCTTTATTTCTACCATCATTTCATTGCTTATCAAGTCAACATTCAAGAGCCAGTTGTTCAGTTTCCATGAAGTTGGGTGGGTCTGAGTTAGTTTCTTAATCCTGAGTTCTAATTTGATTGCATTGTGGTCTGAGGGAATTTTTGTTGTGATTTCTGTTCTTTTGCATTTGCTGAGGAGTGATTTACTTCCAATTATGTGGTCAATTTTAGAGTAGGTGTGATGTAGTGCTGAGAAGAATGTATATTCTGTGGATTTAGGGTGGCGAGTTCTGTAAATGTCTAATAGGTTTGCTTGGTCCAGATTTGAGTTCAAGTCCTGGGTATACTTGTTAATTTTCTGTCTCATTGATCTGTTTAATATTGACAGTGAAGTGTTAAAGTCTCCCACTATTATTGTGTGGGAGTCTAAGTCTCTTTGTAGGTCATTAAGAACTTGCTTTATGTACCTGGGTGCTCCTGTATTGGGTTCGTATATATTTAGCTCTTCTTGTTGTACTGATCCTTTTACCATTATTTAATGCCCTTCTTTGTCTCTTTTGATCTTTGTTGATTTAAAGTCTATTTTAGCAGAGACTAGGATTGCACATCCTGCTTTTATTTGCTCTCCATTTGCTTGGTAAATCTTCCTCCATCCCTTTATTTTGAGCCTATATGTATTCTTGCACGTGAGATGGGTTTTCTGGATACAGCACACCAATGAGTTTTGCCTTTTTATCCAATTTGCCAGTCTGTGTGTTTTTGATTGGGGCATTTAGCCCATTTACATTTAAGTTTAATATTGTTATGTTTGAATTTGATCCTGCCATTTTGATGCTAGCTGGTTGTGTTGCCTATTAGTTGATGCAGTTTCTTCATTGTGTCGATATTCTTTACCATTTGATATGTTTTTGGAGTGGTTGATACTGGTTGTTCCTTTCTATGTTTAGTGCTTCATTCAGAAGCTCTTGTAAGGCAGGCCTGGTGGTGATGAACTCTCTGAGCAATTGCTTGTTCATAAAGGATTTTATTTCTCCTTCACTTATGGAGCTTAGTTTGGCTGAATATGAAATTCTAGGTTGAAAGTTCTTTTCTTTAAGGATGTTGAATATTGGCTCCCACTCTCTTCTGGCTTGTAGGGTTTCTGCTGAGAGATCCTTTGTGAGTCTGATGGACTTCCCTTTGTGGGTAACCCGACCTTTCTCTCTGGCTGCCCTTACTATTTTTTCCTTTATTTCAACCCTGGTGAATCTGATGATTATGTGCCTTGGGGTTGCTCTTCTTGAGGAATATCTTTGTGGTGTTCTCTGTATTTCCTGGACTTGAATATTGGCCTGCCTTGCTAAGTTGGGGAAGTTCTCCTGGATAATATCCTGAAGAGTATTTTCCAGCTTGGATTCATTCTCTCCATCACATTGAGGTACACCGATCAAACGTAGATTAGGTCTTTTCACATAATCCCGTATTTCTTGTAGGCTTCATTCATTTCTTTTTACTCTTTTTTCTCTAATCTTGCCTTCTCATTTTATTTCATTGAGTTGATCTTCAATCTCTGATATCCTTTCTTCTGGTTGGTCTATTCAACTATTGAAACTTGTGTATGCTTTACGAAGTTCTGGTGTTGTGTTTTTCAGCTCCATCAAGTTGGTTATATTCTTCTCTATGCTGTTTATTCTTGTTAGCATTTCATCAAATCTCTTTTCAAGGTTCTTAGTTTCTTTGCATTGGGTTAGAACATGTTCTTTTAGCTCAGAGAAATTTGTTATTACCCACTTTCTGAAGCCTGTTTCTGTCTATTCATCAGACTCATTCTCCATCCAGCCTTGTTCCCTTGCTGAGGAGTTGTTATCCCTTGCTGGGGAGTTGTGTTCCCTTGCTGGAGAGTTATGATCCCTCATTCTCCATCCAGCCTTGTTCCCTTCATGAGGAGTTGTGATCCCTTGGAGGAGGAGAGGCATTCTGGTTTTGGGTGTTTTCATCCTTTTTGTGCTGGTTTCTTCCCATCTTTGTGGATTTATCTACCAGTGGTTTTTGTAGTTGGTGACTTTCAGATGGGGTCTCTTGAGTGGCCGTCCTTTTTTGTTGATGAAGCTATTTCTTTCTGTTTTTTAGTTTTCCTTCTAACAGTCAGGCCCCTCTGCTGTAGGACTGCTGGAGGTCCACTCCAGACCCTGCTTGCCTGGGGATCACCTGCGGTGGCTGCTGAAGAGTAAGGGTTGCTGCCAGTTTCTTCTTCCATTATCTTTGCCCCAGAAGGATACCCACCAGATCTCAGCCTGAGCTCTCCTTTATGAGGTGTCTCTTTGGATATACAGGGTTCAGGGAGCTGCTTGAGGAGACAGTCTGTCCCTTATAAGAGCTCAGGTGCTGAGCTGTGAGCTCTGTTGTTCCATTCAGAGTTGCTGGGCAGGTACATTTAAGTCTGCTGCAGTGGAACTCATAACAGCCTTTTTTTCCCAGGTGCTCTGTCCTGGGAAGGTGGGGTATTATTTATAAGTTCCTGACATATTGCTGCCTTTTTTCAGAGATACCCTGCCCAGCGAGGAGGTAGCCTAGTCACAGTCTGCCAGCAGAGGTGTTGCTGAGCTGCCATGGGCTCTGCCCACCTGCTGTGTGAAGTTCCTTGCAGTTTTGTTTGTAGAGGTATAGTTAGAACTGCCTCAGTAATGGCAGTCTGCCTCAGTAATGGCAGACTGCCTCGGTAATGGCAGATTGTGTCTGTAATGGCAGACTGCCTCGGTAATGATGGACTGCCTTGGTAATGGTGGACTGCCTTGGTAATGGCGGATGCCCTTCCCCCCACAAAGCTGGACTGTCCCGGGTCCAGATGTGCTTGCTGTGAAACTCTTAATCCAGAGTGTTTCAGATTGCTGGTCTTTGCAGGGGTGGGACCCGCCAAGCCAGATCACCTGGCTCCCTGTTTCAGCCCTCTTTTTTTCAATTGAATGGGTGACTCTGTCTCCCAGGTATTCCAGGCACCAATTGAAACAGCCGCCCAGATTTGTGTGAGTTTTTTGTGTGGAGACTGACTACGCCAGCTGAAGCAGCCATGCTGGAGACTTGTGGCACTTTTCTGCCCAGGAATCTCCTGGTCTGTGGGCAGTAAAAACTTGTTTGGAAATGCCTTGATCACTCACCCTCTGCATTGTTCTCGCTGTGAACTGCACTCTAGAACTATTTCTATTAGACCATCTTGGATCCACCTCCATAAGCAGCCTTCTAAGACTCCCCAATGGTTCTTAACTCCTTTTTTTTGAGGGTGGGGGGAGTCTCACCCTGTTGCCCAAGCTGGAGTGTAATGATATGATCTCAGCTCAGTGCAATCTCTGCCTCCCAGGTTCAAATGATTCTCCCACCTCAGCTTCTGAGTATCTTGGATTACAGGCACCTACTACCATGCCCAGCTAATTTTTGTGTCTTTAGTAGAGACAAAGTTTCACTGTGTTGGCCAGGCTGGTCTTGAACTCCTGACCTCATGATCCGCCTGCCTTGGCCTCCCAAAGTGCTAGAATTACAGGCATGGGCCACTGTGCCTGACCACCTCCTGGTATTAATGCCTTTCTTTAATCTCCCTATGTTGAGGGTGGGCCAGACCTAGGGACTCACTTATAATGAATAGAATATGGCAAAAGTAGTCAAAAGTCATTTTGAGACTGGGTTACAGAATACTGTGTCTTTTCTCTTGTTCCTACTCTTTCCCTAGCTCCTGTTGAGAAAGCTAGCTGCCATATTGTAAGATGCCCTATGGACAGACCCATGTGACAAAGAAGTGAGGGCAGCCTTCACCAACAGCCAGCAGCAAGGAACTGAAGTCCTTAGTCCAACACCACTTGCAGAACTGAAGTTTACCAACAGCCATGTGAGTGAGCTGGGAAGTGGGTGTCATTTCCCAGCCCAAACCAACATCTTGATTGGAGGCATGTGAGAGACATTGAACCAAAGGACCCAGCTGACCTGTGCCCACAGAAAATGTGAGACAATCAATGTTGCTGTTCGGTGCCACTACATTTTGGGTTGATTGGTTATAAAGGAATAAGTAACTGAACATATACACTATGTATATAAACATAGTCATCTTTTGAATAGATACTGTCATTTTCACACAGGGAATAAGGCAGAGAAACCATGGGAAGCCCAATCCTTGCATCTCAGAATCCTTGCTTCTTGCTCCCTTGGTCACTTACTGCTTTGGGTACATAGCATGGAAGCAGGGGGTTTGGGTTTCAGAGCCAGTCCTGTTGCTGGAGAGGTAAGTGAATATGAAGCATTCTTACCTACCCTGAGCCCATCTTATTTGACAAGTGGGGATACAAATAATACCTGCCTTATAAGACTGTTGGGCAGGTTTACTGAAATCAAGAAGGTGAGAAGCACTTTATAAACTCCAAATTGCTATGTAGTTTTAGTTATAATATTATATGAATCATATGTTTCTATTATTTATTAATTAGTTGTTTTCCTGGGTTAAATAAGTATCCTAGTTTTCAGTCTGGAAAAGTAAGATAAAAAGAAATTTAAAAAGGTATTTTTCACTACTTTCCTGCAATGCAATTTCAGAACAAAAATGTATCTAACACATGGGGCAGAAGTTGTTATTATTATTGTTTTTCTTTTTTTGAGACGAAGTCTCACTCTGTTGCCCAAGCTGGAGTGTAGTGGCATGATCTCGGCTCACTGCAACCTCTGCCTCCTGGGGTCAAGCAATTCTCTGCCTCAGCCTCCCAAGTAGCTGAGATTATAGGTGCCCGCCACTATGCCTGGCTAATTCTTGTTTTTTTTTTGTAAAGACGGGATTTCACTATGTTGGCCAGGCTGGTCTTGAACTCCTGACCTCATGATCTACTCACC
The DNA here is from genome assembly GCA_004027715.1 of Plecturocebus donacophilus. Taxonomy (NCBI): domain Eukaryota; kingdom Metazoa; phylum Chordata; class Mammalia; order Primates; family Pitheciidae; genus Plecturocebus; species Plecturocebus donacophilus. Next base: position 16,795 of record PVKP010016169.1, on the reverse strand, counting down.
TTGGCCTTTCAAAGTGCTGGGATTATAGATGTGAGCCACTGTGCTCGGCCAGAAATTATTGTCTATTACTAACTGATGAACAACTTTTTGGAAGAGAATTGGTTTATAGGAAAACTCCTTGTACAGGTTGAATTACCATCTATATAAAGTCTAAAACAAGTCAGGATTTGAACCCAGGTCTTTTTAAGTAATAGATGCTCAGTAAATATTTATTAAATGAATAATTGGGCCCTAAGTTTGGAATCATTCTAGTATCTCTCTTCCTATTAGAATGAATGCCGCTGTTAATGAGTTCTGATGTGATAACTAACATAACTAATGTATTATGAGTAATTAATATATTATGATGTGAAAATTAATGTATTAGTAACCTTATACTTTCCACCTTAATTTGGTTTACACTACTTTTCAGTGCCCTTTTTTAATTAAAAAATTAATATATATACTTCTAATAATGGGTAACATTGTCTCTGTTTTCTTAGAGCTTCCAGGTAAAATACAAGGCACTCAGTTGTTTGAATTTCAGATAAACAACAAATCATTTTTTAGCACAAATACGTCCCAAATATTGCATGGAACTACTGAAAATGATTTGGTGTTTATCTAAAATTCAGATTTAACTGGATGTTCTATATTTTTGTTTGCTAGATCTGGCAACCCTAATCTTCCTCTTAAACAAAACTATAAGAATAGCGTATTTTGTATTCATGTGTACATTATTCGAATACTATTGTTATGAAAAATTTTAGTTCCAGATTTTTAAAGTAAAAATATTTTTTAAGAAAACAGTTACAATGGTAACATGTTAGCAATTGCTCTGATCATGGCTATTTCTTGAATCCCACTTCCACTGTATGAAATAGGAAAGACCAAACTTTTTTCCTTCTGCCATGCTCAGCGCAGCGCAGACGCATCTGAGCACCAAAAGGTGTGTAGTTTTTTTCCCACACACCAAGCAGTTTTCCAACTGTGCATCTATAATAATTTCATTCAATTCTGACACCACAGCTGGGCGCAGTGGCTCACACCTGTAATCCCAGCACTGTGGGAGGTTGAAGCAGGTGGATCAATTGAGGCCAGGAGTTTAAGACAAGCCTGGCCAACATGGTGAAACCCCATCTCTACTAAAAAATACAAATATTAGCTAGGTGTGGCAGTGCATACCTGTAGTCCCAGTTACTTGGGAGGCTGAGGCAGGAGAATCACTTGGAGGTGGAGGTTGCAGTGAGCCAAGATCCCTTCACTGTACTCCAGCCTGGGCAGTGAGCAAGACCCTGTCTCAAAAATCATTGGTTTTGTAGGTTAGTTAATATTTATTTCTCCAAGACCTGATATCTTTAAATAAAAGAGAAAATCTAAGACTCCAACACAAATATTATTGCATCTTACTGAAGTAACCAGCACTAACCAAAGCCAATGTGGGTCCTGTGGCACGCTAATTTGTAATCTGTCTTTAAACTAAGCTGCAGACCTTTGGCCCCTCCAGATTAAGGGAACATGGCAGAGACTGCTGGTTACCACCCAGTGTCCTTCATCATAACAAAACACTAATTTTTTGTTGGGTATATTGCCATCCACCCGAGATTATGTTTTTTAGCCTCTCTTGCAGACAGCTGTAGTCATATGACTAATTTTTGGTCAATGACATATAAGAAGAATTACTTAGGCCAGGCTTGGTGGCTGATGCATATAATCCTACCACTTTGGGACGCCAAGGCAGGTGGATCACTTGAGACTGGGAATTTGAGACCAACCTGGCCAACACAGCAAAACCCCGTCTCTACTAAAAATACAAAAATTAGCTGGACATGGTGGTGCATGCCTGTAATCCCAGCTACTTGGGAGGTTGAGGTAGGAGAATCGCTTGAACCTGGGAGGCAGAGGTTGCAGTGAGCCAAGATCGCACCTCTACACTTTAGCCTGGGGGTGAATTCTAAAAAAAAAAAAGGAAAAGAAAAGAAGCATTATATTCTATTTACAGGGTATGTCCTTTTTAAAAAGGAGCAAGATCTTCCCTTCCTCTTTCTCAGTCTTCTGCTTGGAATGCAGATGTTAGGTCTGAGACGAAAGCTTTGGCAGCCCATGTTCAATCCTGAGAACAAGTGCCAAACCCTAGGCTTGACAGAAGACAGTACGGCTAGGAGACGTGCTATTACCAGGCCTCTTTTACATGAAAGTAAAATTTGAAGTGTTGAGCCCCCACTCCTGGCCTACATAATGCTGCTTATGTCATTGACCAAAAATTAGTCACATGACTACAGCTGTCTGCAAGAGAGGCTAAAAAACGTAATCTCAGGTGGATGGCAATATGCCCAACAAAAAATTAGTGTTTTGTTATGATGAAGGACATTGGGTGGCAACCAGCAGTCTCTGCCATGTTCCCTTAATCCGGAGGGGTCAAAGGTCTGCAGCTTAGTTTAAAGAAAGATTACAAATTAGTGTGCCACAGGCTTTGGTTAGTGCTGGTTCCTTCAGTAAGTTGCAATAATATTTGTGTTGGGGTCTTAGGTTTCCTTTTTTATTTAAATATATTAGGTCTTGGGAGAATAAATGTTTATTAACCTACAAAGCCAATGTTTAAATTAATTTAATTGAATCAGTTGAATTGAATTAATCATCGGCTTTGTAGGTCAATTAACATCTACTGGCTACAGATGCCTTTTGATTAAATTAATCATTTAATTTAAACCATAATAACCTATTTAATGACTATCAGTTTGGAAAAAGCATGTGCCTGGGTCTGGAAGATGGGGCTGTGCCACATACATGCTGTAAGTATCAAATGGAACATACAGAAGGCTTCAATAAAGAGTCAGCAAAGAGCAAATGCTTGACTGCCTTCCTGCCTTCCTCCCTGTCTTCCATCAAGATTTCTGTGTGCTGGCGGGGAAACCTGCTTGGCACATGCAGCTTCACAATTACTTTTAATGCCAACCACATCTGGCTAAATCTGAAAAGACATTAACTGTGGCTGGGAGACCATTTACTGCCTTGTATACATCTCTGGTTGAGGTGGCCTGGGTCTAGACTTTTAGATAGGGCAGTTCTTACAGGAAGGCAGAGGTACAGTAATAGAGTAGAGAAAAATACACCCTTATTTCTAGTTCTGGACCTAAGGGGTTGTCATCATCATCATCATCATAAACTGTAGCAGGCTTTCAGCTATGGAGACAGTAGGTATAGGCTCAAGAGTGGTTTGGGCTTCCTGTGGCCTGTGCTTTCTATAAAGGGCACACTGCTTCAGAGGCAGACCCACAAAAGGCCCAGGGACATCTTCTTTGGTTCTGGACAATTCCCATCTTGTTTCTTTGGAAGCGGCTGCCTGAATCATGTAAACTGCTGACAACAAAGAGTAGAAGGAGAAGCATTTTTGTAAAACATCTGTATACCATCCACTTCAAGCAGTGATGGGGGGTGGAGAGGAAAATTAATGGTTGTTTTGACAGCCTGAGTCTTTAAGCTGAAGCACTAAAAAGTATTTTTCACATTGTTAAATACAACTTCTCTGCCTTACTCAAAGTTGAGATGTAACAATGGTTGATTACTATGTACAGGCTACTTTATCTTGACTATTTCTCAGTAGCTCATATGGGAGGATATTAGTTACAGACATCTTTTGAGGCTTGGATAAAACAATTTAAGTCTTAATAGATTTGACATTAAACTGGTGAAAGTTGTCTACTAAAATGTTGACAGCCTCATCACATGTTAGGGATATTTATTATGTCTGGGAATTTCAGGGACCAAACATATGAGTAATTTTTGGAATCTTTTACCTAAATGCCTTTATGTGGCAGGATGAATTCTTGGTTTGCTGAGTGGTAAACGTGGGAAACCAGAGTTGCGTAGTGGATGGAGTTTTGGATTTGACCACTTGCTTCTATCCCTGCCTTGGAAAGTGGAGTAAACTTGATAAGGGTCACTATGAGATTCATGATAAATAATTGTGGGTGCCAGGCATGGACTCAGGTGTTTCAGCTATGCCCTGTTAATTAATTCTCACACTGGCTCTATGCAGTGTTCTTACTTTAAACTCAGAAAGATTTGGTTACTCTCACACCTGAGATTCACCTGCCACGTTCCCCTGTGCTATATGTATTTGTGTGGAACGCCTTTATGCCTTGTGAATTACAAAAGGCTGTGTAAACGTAAGAAACTGTCCTTGTCTTAACTCAACAGACATGGGGTGCACAGTCTAAGCAGCTCCCCCAAGATTCATAGGCTTGGAGGCAGTTAGGAGGGGAAAGGATTTTTGCAACATGAGAGAAAAATGGTCTTATGGGTATAAAAATAAGAATTTTGGAAATAAAGTCTCTTGTAAAGGGAAAGGGAGTTTGTTTCAATCTGAGGAAAACTTCAGTTTTCAAATGTTCAAAGAGCTGATACGGCAGATCTTGGGGGTTGGCTGACTCAGCTGCATTTCCAACCACATTCCCCTCATTGGTTTTTGTCTTAGAGGCTGCAAGAGAAATAAGTCCATCTCATGAAGTGATGGGAAGACAGCACAGCACTGTTTCACTCAGCAGTGTTGCCCTCAGATGCTGAGCTCCTGAGGGTTGCAATAGATCTGCCAGTGTCTTCTTGTGAAATCCCTGCCACTCCCACCAGACAGACCCAGGTGCTTGAGCACTTTTAAAGGGAGCATGTTTACTCTTGAAAAAGAAAAAGCAGTGCTGGTGGGTCCAGGAGAAGATGTTACACAGAACCTAATATGACTTCATTACCTCTTAATAACATTTATAGCTCGTTCCCTCCTCCAAAATCTCGTGAAATCTTCCCCCAAGTTCTCTTTGCATCTTTTCTTCTTCATTAACTCTAAGCAGTGTCTCCCCCTGCTTTCCCCCTCCCCACTTCTCTTGCTAGGACCTTTTGTCCCCCCAAATTGTACAATCTCTGGGTTCAATTTCCATAAAAGAAAGGAGAGGAAAATAGTAAATAATGTACTTATAATTTAATATTTGCATTCTATTATGATTCAAACAATATAGAAGTATAAAATAAAATGAGTGTCCATGTCGCCCCTCTTCTCCCTCAGTCCCTCTCACCAGATTTTAAAGACCAGCTTTAAAAGATGGCCTTGGAGCCTTCTAAACTATCCTTTATGTAAATGCAATCTTCATTTTCTCACTCTGTGTATAGTTTTAGCAGAGATGGAAAACCTGATCTTTCAAAAGCCATCAGCAGTGTGAGCCCATGGTTCTATTAGGTTGGTGCAAAATGAATTGCTGTTTTTGCCATTAAAAGTAAAGGCGAAAACCAAACCGCGATTACTTTTGCACCAACCTAATAGAAACTATTTTCTTGGGGAGATGAAACCCTTTTGTGGGTTTTTTGAAAATGTAGGGAGAAGGTGCAGAGTCCAGTGTGCAGGGAATTTTTACTAAGAAGCCCTAAGCTGCTTTGAATGATGAAATAAAAGGATGTCTTTACTGGGTGGAGATTGGTATAAGCCTGGACTCCTTGATAATCTTTAGAAATACCAGGAAAGTCACTAGGATTGGAAGGCTACCATCCTGAAAGATGAAGGCTTGAATTTTTCTAATTGGATGCCAAAGGAACAGGTAGCCCCCAAAGGCCAGAGAACTGGGGTAAAGCTGAAACATCTACTTTAAAAGGGATTCTGTTGTCCACACTGTCCTATGCTTTAGTGCTTCCCCTTAGCATGCTACCTTAGACATCTTTCTCTGTCAGTGCTTAAAATGAGTTTATCAAAAGTTTCTGGTGATGGTGAGTGAGGTACTAGTGCAGACCACAAGGGTATAGTTCATTAACAGATGGAAATAAATGAAAATCGCTGGACAGGGAAGTAAATTAACTTTGCCTTAAATGTAAATGTTCCTGCAGGAGCTGGAAATGCATTTTAATGACCCCTCTATGGTCAAGTAGAAAACACATCTGCAGATCAGAGCTTGTCTTCTTTTCTAGACTTTAATTTCCTCCTTTGAACAAAGGGACAATGAGGCATCTGATTCAGAACAGAACATGTTGCAGTTGTTAAATTAAATGTGAAAAGGAAAAGATTTAAGATTTTAAAATGCATACTCAATTGTTTCATCAGCAAGAGGCCTCTGCAAAATTATCACCACTCAATAAGGGCTCTGTCACTGGCTTATCAAATGTCCCAAACTTTGGGAAACAAGACTTGGGGTTAGTTGAGGTCTTTTTGTTGTTGGGCCACCTTAACATCCCTGATTTCCTCTCTGAACTCTTTCCTTGGCTTAGTTTCTTTCCTTCTTTTTGTATATGCTTGTCTTTCTCTGAAGTCCTTGTCCTTAGTCTGTCTGGCTCTCCATAAACGTTCACCCGTTGCTCTAATTCACGAGACCCCCAATTTACAATAAATAGAAGGTTCTATTTGGAATTGAAATCTAGGTTTGAACCTTGACTCTGCCATTTGAATGGCTTTATTTTCTGTTTTTCCAACTGAAAATTAGATTAGTAATGGGTTTTTACAATTCCTGGAATGACAATGGATGACAGTGTGTTTGGATGGATATGCTTTATAAACTTTCAATTGTTATAGAAATGCAAGGTACCCACAAGCGCGCGCACGCGCACGTGCCCACAAGATAGCTGGCCTGAACAAAAGACATTAAGGTTTGTAGTCCCTATTAGCATGGTTGTGACTTCATAGCATTACACCCCTGGGGCCTGAAGTAGATATGTAAGAAATGGTATTTTACAGAATCAGAAAACATTTAAACCCTCAGAATACTGCCTCTGGTAGGCTCCTTAAGACCTTCAAAATTCTTACCCAACTGTGTTATTTTCTGGATGGGAAAACTGAGGGTAGGAACTGTCCTTGGGCAAAGTGCCAAACAGAGCAGAGCCGAGCCTGGATTGCAGGTTGTTTGATTCTCAGTTCTGGGCTTTCCTCCATCGGTGATGCCGTCTTGACTCTGACTTTGCTGAGCCTCTGAGGAAGGTGAGTAGCCCAGGCTGACTCCCCTCATAAGATTGCCTTGGAGGACAATGAAAGTGCTGTTGTGGCCCCCAGGCCCCCAGCATTTGTATAATGAGTTGTTTCTAAGGCATTACCATGAAAAGAAAATGTTTTTTGGGTGTGAGGGAGCAGCGTGTTGAACTAAGCTCCTGTCTCTCTCCTCCTATTGATACAGAAGACAAGGAGAGAAAGTACGGGCAAGATTGTCATAAAGAAGGAATTGGTCTTCAGGGCCTCATTCTGAATGTTTTGCTTTCTCTGTAATGTTGGTGCTTTCTCTTCCTTCTCCCACCTCCATCTCCATTTGATGTTGCCCTGGCACGCTGAGGCAGCTTTACAACAAATTCCTGTAAATCCAAGCCTTTCCTGGCTCCCTTCCTGCATCTCAACATGTAGTTCCCTTCACCCATTTCTACTGAACTCTGCTCTTACTGAGAAATTCAAGAACAATAACGCCCAGTGTCCTTGTTATTCCACATGATAACTTTGCCTGTCCCTCTGATGAATTGTATTTATTGTAGAACGGTATAATGACAACAATAAATGAAAAAAATCCTCCCACTGTTCACCCTCTAACATGCCAACTGTTTTCATCTTTTGAGTTCTCTGCCCATATGCTGCATGTTCTACAGAGTAGTAACTCACAGTGCATCTACAATTCAGCCCTCTGCTTTTATCTGTTGTGTTCTATTAATTTATCATGTTACATACATACATCATACATCATATGATGTTACATACATCATATTTAGCTATTGTATAATGCTTCATACCATTGCTATATCATGATTTATTTAACCATTCCCCCTTTTTTGGATGTGAATTATTTCTGATTTTTCTTCATTATCAGTAATACTGCTTTGAAAAATGGAGGCTTTCAATTCTTTTATTCTTTTGAATGATTTCCACAAAATAAATTCGAAAGAGTTAAATTAGTGAGCCAAAGAGTAAGAATAATTTGAGGGATGCACAATTCACTTAACAAACACCAAGAGTCTGCTGTGCTAAGCCCTGAATTGTCCCAGATGAAAGTCACAGAGCCCACACTCAAGGGGCCCAGTGTTACAATGCACCACAGTGTAGCAGTCTCTGCTTGCCTGATGTATCACCTGAAGTTCTTTGTTTCACAACCAAGAAAATTAAGGAGCACAAACCCCAAGGTTGCAAGTTTAATAAGTGAAAGAAGAAAATTCTCCACTGTGGAGAGGGGGCCTGAAAGAGGGTTTCTGTTTTTGGAGTTGAATGCAAAGGCTTTTATAAGAAACCAATGAGGGCTGGGCATCTCATCTGCATACAGTGCAAATTTCTGGTCCTTCTAAAGCACATGCAGGCTCTTAGCTTGAGTTATTCCATATTACTTTGTTGCCTTACTTTGCATGTGTCAGGGGATGGAATTTTCCATTGAGGGCATGTCTGGGCAAGTCACTTGTGTAGCCTTTCTTTTCTGTGTGGCTGTGGGCATGTCTTAGGTAACCCGCCCCTGTGCAAGTTCCCTTATCTGTGCCTGCAGCTTGATTTTTCAGGCTGTTCTTTTGTTTGAAAGAATTCAACTGAGGACCCACCCTGACTGCCTGCCTGACCGGTTTCTTACTTTCTCCTGTCTTACCAGCTTCTAGCCACAGAAATATCTGTCATAATACTCCCCTCCGCATAAAAATTCCCATTTTGTTAAGTGTTTGTTCAGTGATTATTCCTAGGGTTTTGCCTTGATAACAGGGCAGAACTCACTCACATGGATTCTGCAACTGTCTCAGATGTCATCATCCCTAACATAAGAGAATTTGTGGGATGTACTCATTCTTCTTTTTTTTTTTTTAAGATGGGGTTTCACCATGATGGCCAGGCAGGTCTTGAACTCCTGACCTCAGGTGATCCACTCACCTCGGCCTCCCAAAGTGCTAGGATTACAGGTATGAGCCACTGCGCCCGGCCGGATGTACTAATTATTCTTTATCAGATTTCAGTGGCTATCAAATTTGTTGGCCTATTGGGATGTCCCAGGGCATGTGAGCTGCATCGTAAAGCATTTTGTTTTTCAATGACTTTTATTACACAAGGAATTCATATTTATGTCAGAAAAATCATATAATCAAGGCAAAATTAGATAAAAAACATAATTTTATATTAGAGCTATATTATCACTGTATCTATTTTGTAGTATGCATTTTTTGTATATCTCTCACCATGGTTAATTTCCCGTGAACTGGTTTCTGCATTCAAGATGTAACATACACGTCTTTCCAAGTCAATAAAGATATGTCCACAACATTTCTCAAACGGCTACATGGTGTTTCATTGTGTCATAATGTACTCAATACATTCTCGATTATTGGATAGTCATGTAGTTCCATCTTTTTGCTATAGTGCCAATGAACATTCTTACTGTTTAATCTCTTATCCACATTCTTAATTGCTTTCTCATAACAAATTCCTATAAGTTTAACTGCTCGGTCAGAAGGCATGTGGTTTTTAAAACGCTTTATTGGTATTAATAAATTGTCTGCCACAAAGACTATCTCAGTTTAAACTCCCAAAACTCTTGAAAACACTACGTATAATACCTATCTTTTTCTTGCCATCTTAAAAGGCTTATTATATATGATCTCATTTTAGATTTAACTTGTATTTCACTGGTTACCATGAGGTTGAATATTTTTTCATATGTTTATTGGTAAAATGCACTTATTTTAAATACAAGTTTGAGCAAATGTATTTTCCAACTTACCATGTTTGTTTATGCTATCTTCAATGGACAATGAAATCTGGAGGCTTTCATTCTAATAGTGGGGTTCATTAAAGTGGTACATCAAGTGCCCTGGAGAGAAAAAGATGACAGGAAGAGGTTTTTCTAGAAGTGAGATTTTAATGTGCTGCTGTGGCTGAAATCAAATTACTGTTAAATGAAAAAAATGGTGAGAGTCATAAATGTTTTTGTATTTAACCTAAAAGACCTTTAGCAGCTGTGAAGTGCATTGTAGATCTCAATTAATACGCAAGTGAGGGGTAGATGCTGCTGACTTATTCGCATACCATTTCTATTTGTTGGTGTTTAAATCTAGCAGTCTACTGCCAAATGTTACTTTCTTCTCCTCAGGAGAGCCACACATTTTAATTAAGCAAGGAGAGAGTGGGATGTTCCCTTGCCTGCCAGATGTCACCTCTTGGCAAGGAAAGGAAATTGCTAAAAAACATTAAAGCCATTTAAAATATCGTTGCCTTTGTTTCCTGAAATGAAATCTCTCAAGGACACCTCAGTATAACAGGGCTGTAAGAAATACTTTATATTTTTCTAATGCTTATTTTAGTACACTTTTGATGTTAATTACTATGAGGGTCCATATCTTTCCTGTATTTATATTTATTCACTCAGAAAATGTTTTTAGTGTTCAGTTTATGCCAGAGATGGTGCTAAGCAGTGAAGATTGTAAGACATGGTCCACAGGAAGTTACATCTGGAGAAGATAGTCAGAATACCCTAATATAAAACATGAAGCGAATGTTGAGAAAGAGAGAAACAAAATTTAGAGTGGGTCTAAAAGGAGAAATTGTTGCATAAACAGTCAACTTGATATGCCTCATTTCCTGTATAATGGTGTATCAGATTCAGACAAGTTAAAATGCACAATTGAAATATTGTTGTTAAAGGTGATTACTTTTGCAGGCTGGGGTTGACATGAAGAAGAGGATGGGCCTTTCCCTGCCTTGTGCCTCCAAGGCAGTCCTATCTCTGAACGCCAGTCAGTGTCTGCTTGTTACTGAAACACCAAGGGTTTGGTCTAGGTCCTGCTGCTCACTGCACAGAAAACCAATCACTGAGACAATGAGTATTGCCAAGGAAGAAGGCTTTAACTGGGTGCTGCAGCTGAGGAGATGGGAGATCATTCTCGAATCCATTCCCTGACCAATTAAAATTAGGGGTTTGTAGAGCAGGGAAGAAATGTAACTCTGTGTAAGAAAATAGGAACTAGGGAGGGGTAAGGAAGCAATCCTGATGCAGGAGGGACTGGGCATCTTATTGTTTGGATACCTTGATCTGGTGAGTTTTGGTTCTTTAATACTTTTTGAGAGGCCTGGAGTCCTTTCCTGAGGAAAAATTCGGATACAGCAAATGTAAGTTTCAAGCTTTAAGACAAGAAGGGTCAATTTCTATTTTTTTAAACCTGTCTATAGGACTACTGGATCAGTTTCATATTAAAGTTTCTAGACCTCCTGTGTGCTGAAGGCTGGTCTGATGGACAGTGAATAGTAAGAGGTGTTGTTTCCAAGCTTAACACCATAGGATCATAGGGAGTTCTTCTGTTTTCTAGCTTTTTAAAGATGTTTATTTATTTTCATTAAAACAATTTTTTTTTTTTAGAGACAGGGTGTAACTCTGTCACCCAGGCTGGAGTATAGTGGCACGATCATGGCCTACTGCAGCTGCAAATTCCTGGGCTCAAGCAGTCCTCCTATCTTAGCTTCCAATGTAGCTGAGACCACAGGCACATGGCACCAGACCCAGCTGATTTTTTATTTTTTATTTAAGAGACAGGATCTTGCTGTGTTGCCCAGGCTAGTCTCAAACTTTTACGCTCAAGAGATCCTCCTGCTTCAGCTTACCAAAGTGCTGGGATTATAGGCATTAACTACCATGTGTGGCTATTTCCTGAGTTTTGACAAATTCAGTTATACCCCAATATATGTCTATTTGAGTTGAGAAAATTCAGCCTTACAGTATATATCACTTAAGCTCCCTACTTTCATGTAAGAGGCATTTTTTTAGTACTTACAAAGACCAGTTTGGATTCAGGAACCTCTCAAGCTACTGAATGCCAATTAGTGTGCGTTACCACTCTGCCTTCTGGGAAGTTGTGTATTTGGCTTGTCTCACACAGAGATCTGTAGTTGGAGCATTGCTGGCTTCTAGTTTGTAACAGTGATTGTCTTGTGGATTAGTTTTTAAAAATATATTTTGTCTTTTTTATTTGGCTAAAGCTCTAAGATTATGAGTATCGTGTGTATGATCTGTATGCTGGTTAAATAATATGCTATTAATTTCAATGGTAATTACATTTTCTAAGTAATTCATGTGTCAAGGGTCCATAGCTTTTAGCAGATCCTTAAAGAGGTTAGTGATCCCCAAAAGGACAAGTTGAATTTCAACCCTATGCAGACAGGTAGGGAAGGTTTTCCAAAAGGCAGGGGTGTTCTCAAGCTCTGTAATGAAACCAGTATGGCGCCTGCCCGTTCTTCCTGGTCAACTCTGGCCATGCTTCTGAAGAAATGCTGTCTACAGTCTATGTGGCTGCCTATGAATTATTGCTCATTTTCTGGACTAGATTAAACAATATTAAATTGCTGCTATTTGATTGTTTCTTACCTACAAAAATCCACTGCAAATGTTTCAACCTAATATATAAAACCAAAGGACTTAACTTGAGCCCTTTTGGGAAGCAAAGTGGTATCTTCTCTTAAATGCCCAGTGACTCATCATTTTCCCTTGGAGTTGTAATGACAAACATTTGGTTTGTTGTTAAATCACAACAATCAATCCTCTCTGTTATGAATGAGATTTTCAGGGCAAGCCCCTAACCATGAGCAGCACGACTCCTGTGCTCCAGGGCCATCTGGAACAGATGCTTGGGTTGAAAGCTAAGAGAACATAATTATTTCAAGTCCAAGCCATGCTGGGCTGTGCCAAGAGGAATGTAACACACGAGAGCTGGGAAATGTACTGTCCACTTTACTTGACGTTAGTCTGTCCCCCACAAGTACTTTCTGTAGTTCATAGTGCCACAATTTGACAGGTGAGGAAAAACAGAGTGAGTACTGGAGAAATGCAACGTTAGTGATTAAAAGGCTAGAACATTATTTCTTTGAAAAAGGAGAAAATGCATTTAAAGTTCCTTAGCCTAGAGAAGAGAAAGACTGGAAGTGATTTGATAGCTGTCTTGTGTTTAAGGCCCCACTAAGATCACTGCCATAGTTCTCCACCTCAACAGAAGCCCGGCTAAGGGGAAATGGACTTCAACTGCAGTAAGAAATGGTGTCTTCATCATTATGATAACTAAATATAGAGGGTGCTAGTGACATTGAAAATCATCTTTCCCCAATGAACTGTATAGGATCTTAGCATCATGCTTTCATGGCAGCATCTGTTTCATCCTTCATCTCTAACCAGTGGAAATAACTGCTACTAGTGACTCTTTAGGGATTAGAAACAAGCTGGTGGGAAGGAGTTTGAGTGGGGCCAGAGACAACCCTCACGTTGTCTTAAAATGAATGATGCCTCAGTTAAGGTCAGTTCTGGCTGTGGTTAAAATGGACAATCTGTCTAGCTCTTTTTCTGCCTGCCAATAGAAGGGGAATCAGGAAAAAAACAACAGCAGAAATTAAAAAAAAAATATTTATTGAAGTGAAATCCATACAACATGAATTAACTATTTTAAAGAGAACAGTTCAGTGGGGTTAGTACATTCACAATGTTGTACAACTACCACCTCTCTCTAGTTTCAAAATATTTTCATCAATCCAAAGTAAAACCTCTTACTTGTTTAGCACTTTCTCTCCAGCCTTCCCTCTCTCTAGTCCTTGGACACCACCAATGTGTATTCCTTCTCTATGAGTTTCTGTATTCTGGATATTTCGTATAAATGGAATCATGCTATATGCGACCTTTTATGTCTGGCTTTTCTCACTTAGCATAATGTTACAAGGCTTATCAACATTGTAGCATGTATCAGTGCTTCATTCCTTCTTATGGCCGAGTAATATTCTGTTATATGCATATACTGCACTTTGTTTACTCATTCATTACTGCATGACTATTTGGGCTGTTTCCACCCTTTGGCTATTGTAAATATGGCTGCTATGAACCTGGCTGTTCATAACTTCATTTGAGTACCTGTTTTCAATTATTTGGATATATACCTAGGAGTGAGAATTGCTGAATCATATGGTAATTCAATGTTTAATTGTTTTTTTTAGGAACTGACAAAGTATTTTCTGCAGTGGCAGAATGAGACACTGATCACCACCTGTGGAGGTCTGTCCTTCAGACCCTGACTCAGCGTGAATAAATACACTCAAATGCACAGTACAGTGATCAAGTGGGCTAGGGATGTTGTCAGCTGCTCTCAGACAGTGATTGCAGCTACCCAACCCCTACTCTCTGTTCCTCCTTACATTTATTCAGTACAGATTTAACAACAGAGGTTCTAAGTCAACACACTTGTGAGTAATTAACAGTGGTTAAAAGAGCAGTTTTACAAATGATAAAAGGTTTTGGTTCTGGAGCTCAGAACAAACACCATTAACGGGTAATCCCTCTTTGACCTCCTCCAGAGAGGGCCATCCAGTACAAAGTTTACATGAGTAAACAGAGTACAGACAAAGGAATATGGGGTAAACAGACTTAACTGGGGAAGCTTCTATTATCCCTAATCTTCAGCTATGACCTAATGCTCTAAGATAAGAATTGGTTGCCTTCAGCCTGTCCCATTAAAACCTTTTGCCCTTCCAAAAGATTTGAGACTATAATCTTACAACTTTCCCTTAATATTTTGCCGACCACCCTGAGTGAATCTCAATAGCAGAGCCGGTGACATTCTCACCAGTAATGTATAAGGATCTTTGTTTCTAAACACTCTTGTCAATGCTTGTTATTATCTGACTTCTATTTTTTTTTTCTGAGACAGTCTTGTTCTGTCGCCCAGGCTGGAATGCAGTGCAGCCTTGACCTCCTGGGCTCGAGTGATCATCTCACCTTCAAGTAGCTGGGACTATGGGCACATGCTACTATGCCTGGCTAATTTTTTTAAAAATTTCTTTTGTAGACAGGCTATCACTATGTTGCCCAGGCTGGTCTCAAACGCATGGGCTCAAGCAATCCTCCCACCTTGGCCTCCCAAAGTGTTGAGATTACAGGCATGAGGCACTGTGTCTAGCCTATCTGACTTTTTGATTCTAGCCATCCTAGTGGGTGTTGAGATTTCATATAACTAATGATGTTGAGCATCTAGTCATGTGCTTTTTGGCCATTTGTGTATAGTCTTTGGAGAAGTGTCTATTCAAGTACTTTGCCCAACTTTTAAAAAAATTGAGTACTCTTGTCTTTTTATTGTTACACCATTATACTATTTTAATTTATATTAATATAGTCTACTTCTCCTCTAGCATATTTAGAAAATGTTATTAAGGTTATTTTTTTCTTTGTTATGAGACTAAATAATCCTGTACTATCAGGCTTCTCAAATTTTGGCATGCATAAGAGTCACTCAGAGAGTTTGTCTTAAAACATAGATTCATGCCCCCCCATCACTCCCCTTCTAAGATCTGACTCAAAGGTCTGGAGTAAGGCCAAGAAGTTGTATTTCTTACCAACTCCTAGGTGAGGCTGATGCTGTGGGCCATAGAGCACACTTCCTGTAGCATTGTCTGGATAGGCAGCTTTCCAACGTCTGCCCCATTCATGAACTCCTGTTCTGACACCCTTGTCTTCTTATTCCAAAATTATAAGCTCTTGTGGCAAGGTATATACTCCATGACCTCTGCCCTCAGCCATATGCAATTAGACCATAGGAGGAGGCCTGACCCAAGCCGGGACAATCAGATTTTCTCTCTTGGGAATTTGGAATTCAGATTCAGCAATGTTAGTCAATCTCTGCTGGTTTCATGAACTGAGTTGTGTAGGTACAGAGCTGTGGCATGCCCATTCTCTGCCATGTGCCTGAAAAACAGAAAGCCAATCTGCAGGATGGTGAGTGAGAAGAAACAGTCTTATCAAGAGAATGGGAGATGAGGGAGAGTAATAATAACAGCTAACATTCATTGAGCAGTTATGTGTCAGTTAATTCTAAAAAACATTATTCGTTTTTCAAATAAAATTTATTTTAGAATAATTTACATTTACAGAAAACTACAAAGATAATATAGAGAGTTCCTTTATATGTTTCATCCAGTTTCTCCTAATGGTGATATCTCAGATAACTATAGTACATTAGTCAAAACTAATAAATTAACATTGGTACTTTACTGTTAATTAAATTTCAGACTTTATTTGGATCTCACCAGTTTTTACATTAAGCTAATGTGTTCGTTTTGTATCTCTGTGTTACATTTTGGTAATTCTCATATTTCAAACCTTTTCATTATTATATCTGTTGTGATGATCTGTGACCAGTGATCTTTGACATTATCATTGTCATTGTTTGGGGCACCATGAACCGTCCCCATACAGGACTGCAAACTTCATTGATAAATATTGTGTGTGTTCTGATGGCTCCGTAAACCAGCTGTTCCTCCATCTCTCTCCATCTCCTGTGGCCTCCCTATTCCCTGAAACACAAGAATATTGAAATTAGGCCAGTTAACAACCCTACAATGGCAATGAAGTGTTCACGTGAAAGAGTTGCATGTCTCTCACTTTAAGAGCAAGAAATGATTATGTTTAGTGAAGAAGTCATGTTAAAACCTGAGATAGGCCAAAAGCTAGGCCTCTTGTGCCAAACAGTTAGCCAAGTTGTGAATGTAAAGGAAAAGTTCTTGAAGAAAATTAAAAGTGCTGCTGTGACAAACATAAAAGTGATTAGAAAGTAAAACAGCCTTCTTAATGATAGCGAGAGGGTTTGAGTGGTCTGGAGAGAAGACCAAACCAGCAACAACATTCTCTCAAGCCAAAGCCTAATGCAGATCAAGGCTCTAACTCTCTTC
Source organism: Plecturocebus donacophilus (assembly GCA_004027715.1). Classification (NCBI taxonomy): domain Eukaryota; kingdom Metazoa; phylum Chordata; class Mammalia; order Primates; family Pitheciidae; genus Plecturocebus; species Plecturocebus donacophilus. The sequence goes on along the minus strand of PVKP010016169.1, from coordinate 162 downwards.
AAGTCTATGAAGGCCAAGAGAGGTGAGGGAGCTGCAGAAGAAAAGTTGGAAGCTAGCAGAGGTTGGTCTTGAGGTTTAGGGAAAGAAGCTGTCTCCATAACATAAAAGGTCAGAGAGAAGCAGCAAATGCTGAAGTGCAACAAAGGATTTTTTTTTTTTTTT